>JABACO010000073.1:0-151953 GCA_013339895.1 Ephydatia muelleri
CCCCCCCCCCCGCGCTCATTGAATTGCCAAGGGCGGACAGCCTCCCCCCCCCCCCCTGCTCATTGAATCAGCCGAATCACGTAATCCATAATTTGGAGTGACGAAAGGTCACCTTTTATAAAAATTCAACCCCCCCTTTCCCGAAGGCTGCGTACACCCATGGTATCAAAGCAATGAGTCGTTGACATCCTATGGAAGACATGCATGTGCATACTTAGTGTCCAGGTTCAGGTGTTGAGTGATGCCAAGTGTAGTTTGGTACTGTAAACTAAATGTCTTCTTGGTTGATTGGGACATCTTTTTAGCCCAACACAAATGTAAAAAACATGCACATACACACACACACACACACACACACACACACAATGCTACTACCTTTAGCTATACAATTCATCAATGGTGCTCAGCAAATGGAATACCTTGGTAACATTGATGAAGTCATGTCCAAATAACACTTTATTTACTCCCTCAATATTGTGAATTTGTGTAGCTAGTGACAACCGCCTTGCTTCTTCCAGGTTGTAAAATGCTTTGGCTGTATCGGTCTCCGCGACGCTCTCACCGGGTACAAACTTCATGATCAGTGGTGTCAACTGGATGCGAGTAACCATGCTGCGGGCTTGCGTGTGTACATGTATACCCATTACAAGAGTGACTGCAGGCATACAGGCATGGCGGTGAGTCTATAATCTCCCGCTCGTCAATACACCTGCCAAACCCCCCCTCCGCAAAATAAGGCTTACAAATCATCATATGGGCCCCTCCGACTCCAGTTGGCCAATGCCTCCACGTTTCATTTCTAACAGCGATAGGTTGCGAGGTCACGAGAGATGCACAGGGTCTTTTACACATGGGCCTCAATGAAAATCTCAAGGCCGTCGGGCGGACAACGTTCACAAAATAATTCGCCATTTTATTCAACTTGTTACACAGCGAGAAACCAAATACAGACTCATTATTGGAGCAGGATGTAGTAATTAAATATCCTTACGAGTTAGGTTGCGTATTAAGAACATACGGTACAGGCACTTTTTTAAAATGAGCTGATTATCGCAGCACGGTTTATTTCTTATTGTATTAACACTCTTATTAAAAACCAAATATAGTTTCCACATCTTCTAACATTCCTCTTCTAAAATATGCCTGCATGTGTTGATCTCATGTCGTCTAACAAGGAAGTCATGAAATTATTTGCGCGTGTATTGGAATATGATCTTCAGTTGTGAATGTTGTATGGGCAGCTCCCGCAAGAACTCTAGGGTAAGTTAGGCGTTTTCGTAAAGAGAAAGGATGGGGGCACAAGGTTATGTATACCAAAAGACGAGAACGATAATTTTTCTCTTGCTGTGATATTTGCATTTTCATAAATAAATGACACGCATGCGACTTAATATGTAGGGCAAATGGATTACCGCATCAAGCAACTTGCAATTGGTAGAATGTGTAGGAAACGAGTGGCTGACCATCATGAGAAGAGAAGGTACACTGTATAACAGTGTAAGGAGGTGGCAGAACACCTTATAGCTCAGTATCAGTTAACATAAACGATGATGTACCACAACTCTCAAAAATGAAGGGTGTTCCAAAAAACAAAAAACCAAAAAAGAAAACAAGTCACCTCTGGCTAGCTCACTGAGCTCAGGAGTGTAAGGTGCAAGTAACATTATTAAAGATGTACAATTGAATAAAATGGCATATACTATTCACCTCATAACAAGTATCAAAGGGAGACGAAAACATCATCACACCCATGCATCAATCGCAGGAGTACTTATCAGACACATACATGTACATCAACTTTACACTGTCCTGATTGTCCAAGGCCCCCACTGGCATCCTCTGTGTTTGGAACTCCTCTCACAGCCAGTAGTCCATGCAATGTACTTGTTTGTGCTAAGTGCATCATCATGTGGCTGACAATGTCAGCCAGTACATGGTGTCAGTGCTGCCGCCGGCTTAGAAAAGGCCATGAGTGCAATGTGCTCCAGAATTAATACTGCGGCTTCTGAGTGATGTGATGGGTCACTGCGTAGCCAGTACATTTGAAGTTGATCTCCCTATCAGAAGTGAAATGCATATGGCAGTTGATGTAGCAGTTCTCCTAGCTGATGAATGCATCTTGCAAATCCCAACCCATGGAACAGTTAGGTTTGTCAACTATTCTTTTTTTAGTTAATAGTATTTTCCAACATGAGGTAATTACAGGATTTGGCCTACTTGGGGAGCATGCAAAGTTCAGCAGGTTCACCCAGTACCACACCATACGAGTACCACACCATACATGAATGTCAAGCTCTAACGACTTGTGTCCATATAGTAAAGCACCACTTTCTAACATCACCCAAAAGATAAAACAATAACAACTCTTTAACAACACTCGAAAACCACTTTAAAAAATGGCTAGTTTTTGTACCTTCCTACATGTAGCTTTACTAAAAAGTCATTGTATTACATGTACCTTCAGCTGAACATGCACCTTTACTACATGTACTTTTATAACATGTACCTTCCTACATGTACCTCTACTACATGTAACTTTACTATATGTACCTTTACTACATCTACCTTTAGTACATGTACCTTTACTACATGTAACTTTACTACATGTACCTTTACTACATGTACCTTTACTATGTGTACCTTTACTACATGTACCTTTACTATGTGTACCTTTACTACATGTACCTTTTCTACCATCTACCTTTACTACATGTACCTTCCTACATTTACCTTCCTGCATGTACCTTCCTACATGTACCATTGCTACATGTAGCTTCCTACATGTACATTTACTACATGTACCTTTACTACATGTACCTTTACTACATGCACATATGATTTTCGTGCATGCAGCAATGTTATGATTCATGTCTGACCTTATACATGTGAACGGGTGCAGCCATTATAATAATTGGTTACGTAACAAAGGTCAGACGTTCACATGTTTAAGGTCAGGCATATATTATAATAACATTGCTGCATGCACGAAAATCATATGAACTTCACGAAATCGATTCCAACTCTATTCCACTTAGTATGAGCACTAGACATGGATCGGACTCGGGCCTATGAGTATGTCCATTACTTCAAAATGGCGGAAAGAAGGGTCACACTTTTTTGACGATGTTTTCCATCGCAAAGTGTAAGGTAAACGCTGCAAATAACACGTTACCTGTGTTGGAGGATGGTTTTACTTAATGTACACCGAATTTCCGCGGTTGGATACGAGCGGTTCAAAAGATATGGCTGTCCCGAACCAGGTAAGTAATCTGACCTTGTCAAAAGTAATTCCTGTCAATGCGATGCCAAACAGGGACTTTTTCTAGGAAAGAAATGGTAGTCCTACAAAATTTTGAAAAAGGTAAGCGCTAGCGTAAATGGTTACTGAGATACGGTGATTTTAAAAAGTACCCATTGTTTTCAATCTCTCGCGTTGGGGGCGGAGGGGGGGGGCGGGGTTTCCAATATGGATTCTACGGTATTACATATACCTTCCTACATGTACCTCTACTATATGTATCTTTACTACATGACCTTTACTACATGTACGTTATCTACATGTAACTTTCCTACATGTACCTTTACTACATGTACCTTCCTACATTTACCTTCTTGCATGTACCTTCCTACATGTACCATTACTATATGTAGCTTCCTAAACGTACCTTTACTAAATGTACCTTTACTACATGTACCTTCCTACATGTATCTCTTTTACATGTACCATTACTACATGTAACGATGACGCACGAACGCCTGAAGTGTTAAATAGTCATGTGCTTGTACTCTAACCCCTTCTAGAACATTCTGTTAGGGTTAGTATATATACACATTCTGTCCATGTACTACGAGATAGATATCGTTTGATTACACTCACTACATTGGCGTAGTCGGCAGGATCGAGGATATGGCTAGACCTACCGTGACTCCCGGGAAGTTCTCGGGTGAAGAATCCTGGGATCAATGGATCTTCCATTTTGAGAGTGCGGCAGATATCAACAAGTGGGACGCCGCTGCTAAGTTGCAGTGGTTAAAAATCAGTTTGACGGGACGCGCGCTGGCATCGTTCCAGAGACTTTCGCCGCAAAGCATCGCGGACTACAAGACCGCCAAAGAGACGTTGCAGGAGAGATTCGAGCCATCTTGTAGACGTGAACGCTACCAGACCGAGTTGCAGACGGCTAAGAGGAAGAAAGAAGAAGGGTGGGCAGATCTGGCGGACCGACTGAGAATAATGGCACAGAAAGGGTATCCAGACCTCGAAGACAAAGCCAAGGAGCAGCTGGCGCTGAACGTGTTCCTGTCGCTTATCGACAACTCTCAAGTAGCTTTCGCTGTACGGCAGAGAAGGCCAGCTACGCTAGATACTGCTGTAAGCGCAACATTGGAAATCGAGTGCTACGCGGATTCCAAATCGCATGTGGTGGGAGGAGTGACGAACGACCAGCTGATTGGAGGAGCGGGGACGAGTCCTGTCACGGCCGACGTTGTTAAGAAATTAACGGAAAGAATGGAACGGTTGGAGGCCAGGGGACAGGGGATGGTAGGAGGCCTAATAGAAGTAACGATCGTCCCCTAACCTGCTGGAATTGCGGAGGTCCTGGCCACGTTGCCCGTTATTGCAGAGCACAGCGGAAGCGTCAGGGAAACGACAGTCCTTCGATGGCGTGAGCCTGCCTACCGAAGGTTGTGAACAGAAGGCTCGAACTGAAACTGTTGTAATCTCAAATTTGTTTCAAGAATCATTTTTTCTGTACGGTAATGTGAAGGGGTGGGTCTCAAGCTTCTGGTCGATACAGGAGCCGCGGCGTCGCTACTTGACAGTAAGATATGGAGTAAAATCAACGAAGGGATGCTGGAGAAATGGGAAGGGCCACGTTTGGTTGGAGTAGATGGATCGCCATTGAAGGTACTCGGACGAGCAAAGATTCAACTCTACATTGGAGCTTCCTTGGTCACTACCAGCGTGATTATTACCGATAACCTTACTTCTGATGGCATTCTCGGGATGGATTTTCTCCAGGACAATAGTTGCACAATAGATATCCCAAGGAAGAAGCTGATCTTAGCGGGTGGCACAGTGTTTCCTTTGTGCCAGAAAGCGTCCCCCACTTATGATGTCAGACTGGCTGAGACCACCATTATTCCCCCAAGGTGTGAAATTGAAGTTGTTGGGAAATCAGAACTGCCACCTTATGGATTATGGCTTCTCGAAGGGCACCACCTCAAATCCCAGTCCGTGGTCATAGCCAGAGCGATCCTGGAAACCTGTACCTCAATCCCAGTCCGTGTGCTGAACGCCAGCGACCAAAGCATCACCTTTCGTCAGGGCACAACAATTGGTGAGCTTCACAGAATAGAAGAGTGGCAGATAGGAGCTTTATCATCACCTGCAGAAAACCGAACATGTCCGATAGATAAGGCAAACGTCCTTCACCAGTTGGCACAATCTCCCACCAGTATTTCAGATGAACAGAGGGGGAGACTATTCGCTCTTCTACAGCAGTATGCCGATGTTTTTGCTTGTCCAGGTCAGAAGCTGGGACAGACTTCTAAGGTTCAACATGCTATCCATACAAGCTCGTCTCTACCCATCAGACAGCATCCCCGCAGAACACCACCAGCTCAGAGAACAGTTGTCAAGGAACTCATCAAAGAGATGATGGACAACGACATCATACAACCCTCTAAAAGCGGATGGGCTTCTCCTATTGTACTAGCTAAGAAGAAAGATGGCAGTGTACGATTTTGCGTAGACTATCGCAAGTTGAACGAGGTCACCCGTAAGGACGCCTACCCACTTCCTCGAATTGACGATACCCTGGAGATGCTATCTGAATCTCAATTGTTTTCAACGCTCGATTTGGCTAGCGGCTACTGGCAAGTAGAGCTGGAGGAGGAGGATCGAGCAAAGACGGCTTTCTGTACCAATGAGGGATTGTTTGAATTCAAAGTGATGCCGTTTGGCCTTTGTAATGCTCCGCTACATTTCAGAGGCTTATGGATGTCGTTCTTAGCGGACTTCAATGGACCTCTTGTCTAGTCTATCTGGACGATATCATCGTCATGGGTAGGACGTTCGAAGAACATCTGAGCAATCTGGATAGCGTGTTTGCCCGCATACGTGAAGCAGGAATGAAGATCAAGCCAGCAAAATGTTTCTTCCTCAGGGAAAGAGTACAGTACCTAGGCCACATTGTATCTAAGGATGGGATTGAGGCCGATCCTGACAAGCTTCGCAAAGTGCAGTGTTGGCCGACTCCCCAGAATGTGAGAGAAGTGCAACAGTTCCTTGGCCTTGCAAACTACTACCGGAGGTTCATAAGAAACTTTGCTGAAGTTGCAAGACCCTTACACAGGCTTACCGAGCGTTCAGCGTCTGTTTTCCAGTGGACCATCCAATGCCAGGAGTCCTTCAACTTACTTCGTGAACTCTTGTCCTCACCTCCTATTCTCAGCTATCCTGACTTCAAGAAACCCTTCATCTTGGACACAGATGCCAGCAATGAAGGAATTGGTGCAGTACTGTCACAGCTGGATAACCACGGGAGGGAGTACGTAATTGCATACGGAAGTCGCCTCTTGTCCAAAGCTGAACGTAACTACTGCGCTACGAGAAAAGAACTCCTAGCTGTTGTGGCATTCGTGACTCATTTTCGCCCATACCTTCTGGGACAACGTTTTCAAATCCGTACGGACCATGGAGCCCTGAAATGGCTGTATTGTATGAGGAATCCCGAGGCTCAAGTTGCTCGTTGGCTCGAAAAACTCCAAGAGTTCGACTTTGAGGTTATCCACCGTCGAGGGTTAAAACACATCAACGCAGATGCTTTATCCCGACGCCCATGCACCCAATGTGGAGTTGAGACGGACGTCGATGGTGATGATGGCGATATACTGCCAGTAGCAGCCCTCGAGCTTTCCGGGTTTGATATTGAGGAGGTGATAAAGAAGCAATCGGAAGACAGCGAATGGAAGCTTTTGATTGATGCCAGAAGGTGCAACACTCGTTCCCCTACAAAGGAGTTAGAGGGGAAAAGCGTGGAGATTCGGCGTCTGTGGCAGCTTTGGGATCAGTTAGTGTTGAAGGAAGGAGTGCTGTATCGGAAGTTTGCTGACTGCAACGAAGAGTCAGCCGCTGTGCACCAGTTGGTAGTTCCCCCTGCCTTACGCAATGAAGTACTTAGAGAGGTTCATGAAGGAACGTTTGGAGGTCATCTCGGTGAGGAGAAGACGTTTAAGAAACTGAGGGCTGCTTACTACTGGCCAGGGTACTATAACGCTACAAAGCTATGGTGTAAAACATGTGTGGTTTGTGCCCAGCGCAAAACAGCAACCCCTCACAACAGGGCTCCTCTCCAAAGTGTTACAGTAGGTTCACCTATGCAAATGGTGGCCATCGACATTCTGGGTCCTCTCCCGAAAACGGCGGCCGGAAACAGATATGTCTTAGTAGCTGGGGACTATTTTACGAAGTGGATAGAAGCATATCCCATTCAAAACCAAGAGGCCTCAACAGTGGCACAGAAGCTACTGGACCAACTGTTTTGCCGTTTCTCTCTACCAGAGCGCCTTCATTCAGATCAGGGGAGGCAGTTTGAAGCAGAAATTATCAAGCAGTTGTGCAAGTTGCTCCAGATTGAAAAGACACGGACAACACCATACCACCCACAATCGGACGGTTTTGTGGAGCGCTTTAACAGGACCCTATTGAGTATGTTATCAACGCGATCAAACCCACATAGCACCAACTGGGATGAGGATCTGAGCAAAGTGTGCATGGCGTACAATACCAGCATACAAAGTACTACCGGGTACACGCCATTCTTCCTGATGTTTGGCAGGGAAGCCCGCCTACCCCTGGCCATTGTGCATGAACCGCCTCCTTCACCTCATGGAGCAATACCTCAGCAGTATGGGAATTACGTCCAGAGCCTCCAGGATACTTTTAACACGGCTTTTGAGGTGGTGCGGAGTAATATGTCTACAAGACAAGGCCGGCAAAAGGAGTTTTACAACTGCAAGGTGCACGGAGATCCATTCAAACCTGGAGACCTGGTGTGGCTGTTCAACGAAGCACTGGCGAAAGGGGAATCCAGGAAACTCCGCAGACCATGGAGAGGGCCATACAGGGTCATAACACAGCTTTCAGATGTTACGTATCGTATCCAGCATACAGGAAACAACAAGTCAACGGTGGTTCACTTTGACAGGCTGAAACGCTGTCCTTCTGGGATGCGGCTACAAGAACAGACTTCGACGGCACGTGCCCCACCAGGTGCCCCTGATGCTCCATCGGGAACACACGTAGAGCCAACGGAAGTGGACGATGAAGATGTGGAAAGCCCTGCTCTCATAGATGATGAGGTTCCCGCCCATGATGAAGACCACGCCCCTGAGGAAGGCCACACCCCTGATGAGGATCCTGCCCATGATGAGGACATGGACCCCACCTCAAGAAGTGATGATGCAGAAGGAGACACGCGACGATACCCAACTCGCACAAGACGCCCCCCAGATCGTCTACAGTTAGACTAATCCGAGACGGATTCTTGGAGGAAGGGGTCATATGTAACGATGACGCACGAACGCCTGAAGTGTTAAATAGTCATGTGCTTGTACTCTAACCCCTTCTAGAACATTCTGTTAGGGTTAGTATATATACACATTCTGTCCATGTACTACGAGATAGATATCGTTTGATTACACTCACTACACTACATGTACCTTAACTACATGTACCTTTACTACATGCACCTTTACTACATGTACCTTTACTACATATACCTTAACCACATGTACCTTTTCACATGTACTTTTACTACATGTACCTTAACCACATGTACCTTTTCACATGTACCTCTACTACATGTACCTTTACTAGATGTACCTTTACTACATGTACCTTCCGACATGTACCTCTACTACATGTACCTTTACTACATGTACCTTTGCTAAATGTACCTTTAATACATGTGCCTTTACTACATGTTTTTTTTCTACATGTAACTTTCCTACATGTACCTTTACTACATGTACCTTCCTACATTTACCTTCCTGCACTGTACCATTACTACATGTACCTTTACTACGTGTACCTTTACTACATGTACCTTCCTGCATGTACCTCTTTTACATGTACCTTTACTACATGTACATTTACTACATGTAAATTTACTACATGCACCTTTACTATATGTAATTTTACATGTACCTTTTCCAGCTCTACATGTAACTTTACTACATGTTTTTTTACTACATGTACCTTCGTACATGTACCTTCCTACATGTAGCTTTACTAAAAAGTAATTTTATTACATGCACCTTCCGACATGTACCTTTACTAAATGTACTTTTATTACATGTACCTGCCTACATGAACCTCTACTACATGTACCTTTACTAAATGTACCTTTACTACATGTACCTTTACTACATGTACCTTTACTACATGTACCTTTACTACATGTACCTTTACTACATGTACCTTTACTACATGTACCTTTACTACATGTACCTTTACTACATGTACCTTTACTACTGTACCTTTACTACATGTACCTTTACTACATGTACCTTTACTACATGTACCCATGTACATTTAACATGTACCCATGTACATTTAATACATGTACCCATGTACATTTACTACATGTACCTTTACTACATGTACCTTTACTACATGTACCCATGTACATTTAATACATGTACCCATGTACATTTACTACATGTACTCATGTACATTTACTACATGTACCTTTACTACATGTACCGTTACTACATGTACCTTTACTACATGCGCCTTTACTACATGTACCTTTACTACATGTACCTTCCTACATGTACCTCTTTTATATGTACCTTTACTGCATATAATTTTACTACATGTACCTTTACTACATGTATCTTTACTAAATGTACCATAACTTCATGTACCTTTCTACATGTACCTCTACTACATGTACCTTTACTACATGTACCTTTACTACATGCAAACCTTTACTAGATGTACCTTTACTACATGTACGTTTACAACATGTAATTTTACTACATGTACCTTTTCCAGCTCTACACGTAACTTTACTACACGTTCCTTTACTACATGTACCTTCCTACATGTAGCTTTACTAAATGTACTTTTATTACATGTACCTTCCTACATGTACCTCTACTCCATGTACCTTTACTACATGTACCTTTACTGCATGTACCTTTTCTACATGTAACTTTCCTACATGTACCTTTACTACATGTACCTTCCTACATTTACCTTCCTACATGTAACTTCCTACATGTACCATTACTACATGTAGCTTCCTACATGTACCTTTACTACATGTACCTTTACTGCATGTACCTTTACAACATGTACCTTTACTACATGTACCTTTACTACATGTACCTTCCTACATTTACCTTCTTGCATGTACCTTCCTACATGTACCATTACTACATGTAGCTTCCTAAACGTACCTTTACTAAATGTACCTTTACTACATGTACCTTCCTACATGTATCTCTTTTACATGTACCATTACTACATGTACCTTAACTACATGTACCTTTACTACATGCACCTTTGCTAAATGTACCTTTAATACATGTACCTTTACTACATGTTTTTTTTCTACATGTAACTTTCCTACATGTACCTTTACTACATGTACCTTCCTACATTTACCTTCCTGCACTGTACCATTACTACATGTACCTTTACTACGTGTACCTTTACTACATGTACCTTCCTGCATGTACCTCTTTTACATGTACCTTTACTGTACATGTACATTTACTACATGTAAATTTACTACATGCACCTTTACTATATGTAGTTTTACATGTACCTTTTCCAGCTCTACATGTAACTTTACTACATGTTTTTTACTACATGTACCTTCGTACATGTACCTTCCTACATGTAGCTTTACTAAAAAGTAATTTTATTACATGCACCTTCCGACATGTACCTTTACTAAATGTACTTTTATTACATGTACCTGCCTACATGAACCTCTACTACATGTACCTTTACTAAATGTACCTTTACTACATGTACCTTTACTACATGTACCTTTACTACATGTACCTTTACTACATGTACCTTTACTACATGTACCTTTACTACATGTACCTTTACTACATGTACCTTTACTACATGTACCTTTACTTACTACATGTACCTTTACTACATGTACCCATGTACATTTAATACATGTACCCATGTACATTTAATACATGTACCCATGTACATTTACTACATGTACCTTTACTACATGTACCTTTACTACATGTACCCATGTACATTTAATACATGTACCCATGTACATTTACTACATGTACTCATGTACATTTACTACATGTACCTTTACTACATGTACCTTTACTACATGTACCGTTACTACATGTACCTTTACTACATGCGCCTTTACTACATGTACCTTTACTACATGTACCTTCCTACATGTACCTCTTTTATATGTACCTTTACTGCATATAATTTTACTACATGTACTATTACTACATGTATCTTTACTAAATGTACCATAACTTCATGTACCTTTCTACATGTACCTCTACTACATGTACCTTTACTACATGTACCTTTACTACATGCATACCTTTACTAGACACAGCGAAACCGCTATCCGGAGACGGGTTGCAACGGTGCCCCGTCACTTTCGATCAAGACGGACTTCCACGTAAATTTCACGGAAACGTTTAGTGACGGTATCCGTGTATTTATGAACGTGAATCGACGAACGCTACCGCACGGTACCGCGTCCTCCACTATTATTGACGCATGGTCACGTGATACAAGTAACTCCTTCCGAATTCAAAAAATGAGCGGCAAGTGACGTTACTGTCACCACTGCGGGGAATACGTGTGTAGATCTACATTTATTGAACACCAAATGCTAGTAGAGTCGTTATCCAAAGCTGCATGATAGTTCTCTTCAAGCTAAACAACAGCTTCCTGCGGAAGGTATGTACGTATCGTATATCATACACGTGCACCGATTATGTATGCATATGCGCAGCTGCATACTCGATTCGCGAGATATAGCTAGTGCTGAGCGGTAGCTATTAGCAGCTAATTGTATCCTTTTTTGTTATACAGACGTACCGGGTACCGGTACTATGGCAGACAGGAGAGCATATAGAATACCTCTCCGGCTCTGAGTCAGATTCGTCATCAAGTAAAGAATCTTTACAGCAAGGACTCCATAACTATAAATGGCACCAGTTGCCTGTGGTGTGTATGTGATGTGTGCCTCTGTGTGAGATGTGTGCCACTGTGTATGTGTGCCTGTGTGTTGATGTGTACCTGTGTCAATGTGTGCCTCTGTGTAATATGTAGCCTTAGTGATGAGTGCCTCTGTGTGATATGCGCCTCTGTTTATGATACATGTGTCCCTGTGTGTAATGTGTGCCAATATGTGTAGCCTATGTGTGATGTACACGTGCCTCTGTGTGATGTGTTCCTGTGTGTGATTTGTGATGTACACATGCCTCTGTGTGATGTGTCCCTCTGCTCTGTGCGTGATGTATGCCTCTGAGTAATGTGCACTTGCCTCTGTGTGATGTATTGCTGTGTGTGATGAGTGCCCGTGTGTGATGTTTGCCTCTCTGTAATGTGTAGCCTTATTGATAAGTGCCTGTGTGATGTGTTCCTCTGTTTATGATGTGTCCTTGTGTGTGATGTGTGCCAATGTGTAACTTGTGTGTGATGTGTGCCAATGTGTAACTTGTGTGTGATGTGTGCTTGTGTGTGATGTGTAACCTTAGTGATGAGTGCCTGTGTGTGATGTGTGGCTGTGTGTGATGTGTGCCTCTGTGTGTGATGTGTGCCTCTGTGTGATGTGTGCCTGTGTGTGTGATGTGTACCTGTGTGTGATGTGTGCCTATGTGATGTGTGCTTGTGCCTGTGTGAGATGTGATGTGTGCCTGTGTGATGTGTGTCTATGTGCGATGTGTGCCTATGTGTAATGTGTGCCTATGTGTGATGTGTGCCTGTGTGTAATGTGTGTAACCTGTGTGTGATGTGTGCCTGTGTGTGATATGTGCCTATGTGTCATTTGTGCCTGTAGCCTTAGTGATGTGTGCCTATATGTGATGTGTGATGTATGGCTGTGTGCTATGTGTGTCTGTGTGCATACCTCTGTGGGATGTGTGCCTGTCTGTAATGTGTGCCAATATGTGTAACTTGTGTGTGATATGTGCCTGTGTGATGTGTGCATGTGTGTGATGTGTGCATGTGTGTGATGTGTGCCTCTGTGTGATATGTAGCCTTCGCGATGAGTGTCTGTGTCTGTGTGTGACATGAGCCTGTGTGATGTGTGCCTGTGTGATGTGTGCCTCTGTGTGTGCCTGTGTGATTTGTGCCTATGTGTGATGAGTGCCTGTGTGATTTGTGCCTGTGTGTCATTTGTGCCTGTGCGTGTGTATGCCTGTGTGTGATGTGTGCCTGTTTGTGTGATGTGTGCCTGTGTGTGATGTGTGTCTGTGTGATGTGTACCTGTGTGATGGTGCTTCTGTGTTATGTGTGCCTGTGTGATGTGTGCCTCTGTGTGTGATGTGTGCCTGTTGATGTGTGATGTGTGCCTGTGTGATGTGTGATGTGTGCCTATGTGTGATGTGTGCCTCTTTATTATGTGTGCCTTTGTGATGTGTGCCTGTGTGTCATTTGTGCCTATGAGTGATGTATGCCTGTGTGTGTATGTGTGCCTGTTTGTGTGATGTGTGCCTTTGTGTGATGTGTGCCTGTGTGATGTGTGCCTGTATGATGTGTGCCTTTGTGATGTGTGCCTGTTGGTGTGATGTGTGCCTGTGTGTGATGTGTGCCTGTGTGTGTTTGTAGCCTTAGTGATGAGTGCCTCTGTGATGTGTGCCTGTGTGATGTGTGCCTGTGTGATGTGTACCTGTGTGATGATGTCTCTGTGTTATGTATCCTGTGTGTGTGTGCCTCTGTGTGATGTGTGCCTCTGTGATGTGTGCCTATGTGTGATGTGTGCCTATGTGTGATGTGTGCCTATGTGTGATGTATGCCTTGTGTGATGTGTGCCTGTGTGTGATGTGTGCCTGTTTGTGTGACGTGTGTGTGGCTGTGTGCAACATTATAGAAGTACTTCGTTCATTCTTTACATGTGTAGGGATAAAGGATTATGTCTTCCATCCTCACTCAAACTAAAACTGATTCCATGTACATGTTGTATGTTCTGCATTCTTGTATTGGACCTTAATGAATCAATTTCAAGGCTGATAAAAGATTTAAATCGCACATACATGTACTGGACTGTTACCTCATTGCCATGGCAATACATCGCATACCAATAACAAGCGGTATAAGCTCGCTAATTGCAATTGATTGACAGTTGCTGGTTAATTCAACTATAACTGTCCCTTGACCAATTCACGTGACTATTTTAATAATAGGTTTTTGGCGGGGGAAACAGCGATGGATGTTACCTATTTTATCGCAACCTATTTTGGCGCCAAAGTACAACGTGCATCAGCGCAGCAAAGAGCACGATATGGTAAGCGTTTCTCTATCGGCCTTTGTCCTCCTCTATAGCAACTTTCAGGTTCAAAGATTGGCGTGGAACTTATGGATCCGAATAAACTTGTTGATTCGCCACATACTGATGATAAGACATGAGTGCTGCGTAAGTGCCATTTTTGGGGTGTCGAAGATATCACAACCACTTTTCTTCCATCTACAGGAATAGGTTGTAACGCGAACACATATTAGTAGGTGTAACGTATTATTGGTACGTTATTTAATTGTATTTCCTCTACCCAGCCACCTTTATTTTTTTTGGCTTTGGAACGCAATGAGGTATGTACAAGGGTCACTTTTTTCCTCATCTGTGACTTTTTACACAAGATGAACGTTTGATGACGTGAGTGGCTCCACGTTTGTGCCAGTGTCATCGCGCGCAGATTGTCAATACCGGCGCAAATGTGTAAGCAAGTACTTCTGTGGTTCATGCATTCATGATTGATGCTACACATAATTATCTTTCAACAGAACGGAATCCGGCTTTTTGCCTAATGTGGAGACCAAGCAAAACTGACACTTGCTCTTCCTTTTATATGCATTTGTATTTGTATATGGTTTTTTGAAGAACTAACCCTGAGAAAAGTGAATGGGATGGTGCACGTATACGATAAAGCTGCATGGATAGAAAGTAGAAGCGGTACCGCTGTAGTACCGGTAGCCAGAAATCCAACCTTACGTACCGACGGTACGATGCGGTAAAAAGCGAACCGCCTTTAACCGTGGATTTCCCGGACTGACGGATTATAACGTTTAAAGACGTGACAGAGCGACGGAGGGGAAGGACGTTGCCGTCCACTCTCCGTCCACAGACGGACCGTTGGTATTGATATCAACGGTATCCGCCTACATCTGAGTGACGGGTAAGGTCACGTGATGAGACGTTACCGTCTCAATGTAATGGTTTCGCTGTGAAAGTGTATACCACATCAGGTCCCCAGCCTTGAATTGTCTATCTTCAGAATGCCTTTTGTAGTCTTCAGACTCTGAGATGTAGGCCTCTACGAGGTCCTGTAGATCAACAATCAATCTTTGCCTGCAGTACTACCTCCAGGTAAGATGTGACTTCATATACTCTGGAAGGGGTCAAGATGTTTTGTCTTAGGTGTCTTCTATAAATCAGCTGGCATGGAGACACTCCAGCACTTGGAGGTGTGTGAGCTATTGTTAACAGACCAATGTGTATATGTGCAGTTAAAACAAAAAGTAATCAATTTTGGACAACTTGTAATGGCTGAGTGTGTATGTAACTGAGTTTTGTGTACCATATTGCAGAGAATAACAATGAAATAGAAAAATTGATATACATGAAATCATCAAAAGAAGATATTCATGAGTCTGAAGATGCTTTGTATCTCTTAAGCCATGATTGGTTGAACAAAAATACTTTTTTAAAATTATTTACATTATAAATAAAATACATTAAGAGTTATATTCATGATCTCAGGGCGTTACCATAACTCATGCTCAGACCTTACACAACTTTACTAGTTTGCTTCTTAAAATATCACCACCAAATAGCATTGTTTGATTGTTCAGATTTGCTAACATAATGATCGACGCTATGGCTGGGCAATTCACATGGAATAGTTGAGCTACTAACATACAGCTCTATGTGGTACACAACATTTGAAATAACTGTAAAGTAATAATGATAAAGTAATGAATATACTTGTTATCAGTCAAGAATACATGCATATAAAGTGTAACCAATATTATTGGGTACTGGTCTTGGAAAAGTGGTCAGTTTCATTTTGACACTTTGATTTGTGCAGGAAAACTATTTAAAGTGATTTTTGTTTAATGAGATTAGTATACCTTTGCTGTAGGTCACTCCATAGGCTGTATTCTCCTCCAGCTCTACTGCTTTGTCCATCTTTACCTTCACATGTGCTACATACAATGTAGTATGGATATATTATCAACACAAGCTGGGCATGTGGGTATGATATATAATTGATAATTGCCATGTATGTAATATTGCACTCAGACATATAGGCAGGCATGTATATGTGACAACACAATGTAGATCCATTAAAAACACAGTGCCTTCTGAAAGTGCTTAGTAATAGTTGCTATGCACCAACACTTTGTACATTATGAGGTAATAACATGGAACATGTCTTGATGGTGCTTTCATTTCTATTTTCAATTGATATTTGTTTTAAGTATGTATACTGCAGTGGAAATTAAATTGTCCATAACAGAATAAATCAGCAACATTTAGATTTAAATATGTAATAGCCATTTTTAAGGGAACGTAGAAGTTGATGTTAAAAAATATTGTAAATCTAAAACGTTCAACCAAGTCTCTTAAATTAAAGTATATGATTGTATAAAATCATATCTTTACTTTTAGATCATCCACATCATACTTCGCACATCAGAATGCCACCAGATCAATAAGTGGTGAATTTACCTTTACTTCGCAAGACTATGACAAGAATAATGACAATGATCAATATCAACAGTAGAAAAATGATCCCTCCTATAACTCCTCCAAAGACTGGACCTGCTATTGCCCAAGGGATGGTAGAATAAACATGCTCATAATATGATTGGCATGCATTCATACAATACCTACCAGTACCCTGAACAATGCAACACACATACCACACATGTTTGTACATAGGCACATCACCTGATAATGTTGCTGTTGGTAGTGTTGGTAGTGTATGAATTCAGTTATGGTAAACACAGCACATCACACACACCTTCACCAATGCCTATCCATGTTGTTATGACAAACTCAGATGTGCCGTATTTGTTGCCAGCAGAAACCGTGAATGTGTATGAGACATCAATTTTTATGTTTTTGATAACAACAGACACTTTCTGTCCATCAATGTATGAGGGAAAAGGATAGCTGGGGGGTGTTATGTCCACTGGAAGGGTGGAGTTAACTAGGAACACAATGTCCCAGTAGTTCCAGCACCAGATGCAGCTGTACTCAATGTCATGGTAACTGTCCCCTGTTGGGTGGAGGTAACCATGGGTTGGTCAGGTCGAATAGGAATTCCTGATGATGAGAGTAGTGTTATGTTTCATAAAATCAGAACAATCTCTACAACCAAACCTTCATTGATATGGACTGGTCCACACACAATAGCATCACTACTGCCAATGGAGTTGTTGGCAGGTATCTGGAATGAGTAGGATCTGGTGGCCACAAACTGTTCTCTAACAAGTACTGATGTTGCATTGGGTGTGACCAATGCACTAATAGGCTGATACTTATGACCACTGCCAGCCAGAGTGTATTCAACCTCAACTGCTGAGATGTCTCTCCCACCATTGTACACAACAGTCCATGATATATTGACACCTCCACCAACAGCAATAAAGTACTGCACTGAAGAGTTGGAGCTGAAAACAATACATCCCACATAACCTCAAAACCACAGCTAACAGTCTTACCAGTAGGGACAGTAGTGAAAGTGATTTTGTCACTTGAAGGACCAGGTGCTGAAACACCACCACAGGTACTCACTGCCACAACAGTGATATCATAGGACAACCCAGGCAGCATTTGAGTAAAGAGAACAAACGTTGTATTTACTGTGATAATTCGATTAGTTGGATCAAGTGAAGAAGTTGCTGTTGCTATGTAGGTGGAGAGAGGAGGGACTCCTAGGTAGAGTGGGGCCTGCCAAATGATGTACTACTGGGTTTGGTTAAACTCAGCTGGGTTAGATGTGATGTTGGTAGGCTGAGAGGGTGGCACTATGGAAAGTAATAGCATTGAGAGCTATAATATATTGACAGGCTTACCAATGAAAAACAGAACGATATTTACTATGCGGTTTGCAAATATACCATTGCTAAGAATGCATGTCCAGGTGGTGCCATTATCACTCAAGGCAGTACTAGATATATTCAGGTGGACAATATCAGATCCATTTCCAAAGACATATCTTCCTCCACCTGAAAATACTGTTCCATTATTGTCCCTCCACTGGATGGTGGATGGTGGGTTACTTCTGAGGTTTGTACCACATACAAGGGTCACAGGCTGTCCTAGAGCTACTGCCACCATTGATGGTCCAGGTGTGATTGTTGGGGAAACTGAAATGTATAAACACAAAATTGGATTAGCTGAGTAAACACTAGTTTGTACACAATGCTTATACACAACACATTCAGGTTAAACCTTGCACTTGATGATCCAATGATGCCACCACCATTCAGTCTGCTGTTAGTGGCAGTCACCCCATAGCTGCCACCATTGGTATCTGTTAGTCCACTCAAGGTCAGGTTAGGATGGCTGTACTGTAGCTGAGCTACACTCAGTGTACCGTTCCCAGTATTAATGGAGAATGATGGAGCAGGGTATGGAGGAGGTGATGATGTACCTCCAATCTGGAAGGTAACTGAAGTATTGCCCAGACCAGAAACTGTACCCACTGATTTCAGGACTGGTGGTCCTGTGAGGTAGATAGTGTGAAAATGTGTAAACTCCTACTATACCTAGGTTGGAAATCCTCAGAGTTTATTAGTTTATCTATCTTCTATATAATGGCAAAAAATACGTAAGATTAGACCTCTGTCCGATCCTTTTTTTTTTTGCGTAGTATTACTATATTAAGGTCGGTAGTAGACTTAATCATACAGACCATACCTAGGATCGACCATCATGCATTCCTGATCCAACGATTGCGCATAGGGTTAGATCTACCGAGAAAAAAAAACTTACGATATGTTCTCAATACAAACGAAGCAGTGTTGGCAGGTAGGTTTGGATTGGAACAGGTTATCGTCGCACCATCTAAGTTACTAGTCACGTTCAGTATGGTGAGAGTTGTTGTGGCATTTAATATACTAGCTATTGTATCGTTACTCAACGTGAAAATCGAGTTGGAAACAGAGATGGAGGTGGGGCTTTTACCCACTTGTGTAACGGACCAAACAGTTTGCAGTTGATGCAATGTCCCATCAACATTCCAGTACCCAACGCAGGTAATGGTGGGGCCGGGTTCATTTAGATCGTAGGAAAGCTGCATGCGATCCAGGAGATGGAACAGAGACGAACACATCTGCTATAGCTTTGTATGATAAAATAGAGAAATTCACTGGTGGGTAACGGAACTCCATCCTTACCAGTTGATAGTAGCGTCCATAATACAAAGGGAAGCATAGTCGATAAATATTACAATATACCACGAACTGGTTATGAGGTTAATCATAATCATGGGATGCATCATCACGTTCTTACACGTACTTTGTGACTCATATAGCAAAGTAATTTTTGCTTGATTTGTAAAACGAATCTGATGCACAATACGTACTATTGAGGTTCTTGAATGTGCCCCTAGCTTCAATGTCTTCCCTTTCATACCAGGGAGATACATATGTGTCCAGTGATTAAAAAGGGCTGATGTAAACATTAAAGTTATGCCCTCCATGTCTCTTTATAAGCTGGCCATCTTTCAAAGATTCAATGAAAAATATGTCTGGGACTGGTGGTGATGGGTGGTGTGTGCATATGAGTTTATATGTGTGTGTGTGGGGGGGGGGGAGTCCCAAGCAGCCATTGGTATATCTTCTAGCAGAACAATATAAATATACCTGCTACGTTCAGTATTGTGAGATTTGTTGCAGCGAGTAGATTAAACGGAGTAGTATCGCTACTCAACATAAACGTGGAGATGGACATGGGGATTGTAGGCTGTAGAACTGAAGCTGTACCAAAAGAATAGTACCCAATGCAGGTAATGGTGCGACCTGGTTTTTTTTTAACGTCGTTATGAAGCTGCGACCCAGAAAGCGGATGGTAAAAAAACTCTGAGCTACGGCTAATAGAGTTACAGTTAAGATCATGACCTCCGATAGTATAGAGGTATCACTTCTTACCAGTTGAAAGTAGAGTCAATATAAGAAAGGGGATCAAAATAGCGTGTTCCATATGCATTTGACAAACGTAACGATGTACATTTGGATCTGGGTACGAGGTTTTGCAAAATTATATGTCAATGCTGCCATCTATATACTCAGGCAGCGAGTGTATTGTCAGCATCGTTAAGACACAGACGCCTCACACGACTGAAGCCACGTCATCATCCCAAATGAACGGCATGAGCATAGCCTAGCACGGCCCCGCCCATTGTTCGCTAGTAGATCACCCGACATGTTTTCATATGCGTCACGTGTGATATCGTTTTATTATGTTGCAGCACTCGCATGTACACACATTAATTTTGTATTGCGAGATTCTATTACGAACAGGGGCACTTTGCTTCTTGAGAGATGAATAGTGAATTATGTCAACGTAAGACAGGAAGGATGATTAAGTAATTTCCCAGTTGTAACGGAAGAAACGATCGTCATACATGCATAGTACAATAAAACATGGATTCTCCGCTTTTGTTTAGTGAGCTACCTGCGTATAAGTGTGTCACCATGATTGGAATTTATTCCACATAAGGGACACAGACATATACAAGGGCCTAAGGGACACGGACATATTCAAGGGCCGCACATAAGGGACACGGACATATTATACAAGGGCCGCACATAAGGGACACGGACATATATAAGGCTGCACATAAGGGACACGGACATATATAAGGGGCCGCACATAAGAGATACGAACATATACAAGGCCCCACATAAGGGACACGGACATGTACAAGGGCCGCACATAAGGGACACGGACATATATAAAGGCCGCCACTTTTCTCGTTATACCGCCTTTACAAAGCTGCATGACCATTGGGCTCTCGTGACATCATGCACTCTCTCTTTGAAACTTCATTTATGACAGCGCACGCTTCATTTTAATATTCGCTTCTCTATCTTATAGCTTGTGCAGTAGGTGTATGGCCCGAGGACTACTTTTTTAAATTATAGAGCCCGTTATAGTAAACACATATAGATTACTATACTCGCTTTGCTATGTTGTTCGTCTATGGTAATATCCTGAAGCAATTGCATGGTGCCTTTTGACGTTCTTTAAAACAGTTTCTAGCTTAAGTTCTTCTTGATACAGTAGAAGAAAGAAAAGACAACGTCGACCAAGGAGGAAAAATGGGACTGAGTACGAGAAATGGGCGCATGCATATAGGCTACGGAGATTTCACCACCCCCACTTAATGCTCTTGGCAAGCTTCATAAATCATCTATTACGAACAATATTATTATGTACACACTATACGGCATATTTGAAGCCCCCTCTGTTCTTAGAGGCAGCCTCTCCTGGCGCTCCCATGCAGGGTTCAGTCTTATGACTCAGTGTGCATGACAAGTTGCAGCACCGCCAGTATGAGATGCAGGTGCACCTAATCAGAATTGCATCACAAGATATCTTACAGCATGCAATACGTATACCATGAACTAAGAGGCACAAATCTCAAGGACTAAAGAACTAGGTATCATATTTGCTTGACGTAGTACATAATCCCTTTTTAAAACTATATTTGCAGTGCCATCCATTCAGCATGCATGCCACAATTAATTTCTAGTCTATCTAAGCCTTAATCATCCAACCTCTCACATTTGGTTTTTTTTTTTTCCCCTGAGGAAAATAGGCTGTATAGTCCAATGTTTTGTTGATATAAGATCCATGTACATGTTCTCTACTAGAGAGTGCTATACAGCTAATGCATGGTGAAAATAATAATAACTTAATAAACAGACCATCAGATGTTACCATTGATGGGGGGGACAGAGGCAAGCCTGCAGCTCACAATAACATCATCACTCTGCCCAGCCATGTCTGGTGCAGAATCTGCAACCGCAAGCTATTCATCAATGGTTTCAAATATCAGAAATTGGGGCGAACATGCATTTCATTATAGATGTTGTGACTTTCTGCAACTGAGGTAAGGAGTCTCACCTTCTCTAGGCTGGCATCCCACTTTGCCATCAGCATGTCCTTTCCCAAACCTTTCATCTTGGCAGACATTTAAAACAGGCTGAATATCACCTTGGTCAGGTCCATTGCCATGCAGAGCCATCCTAGCAAGGGAGCTCCTTGCTCTCGTGACTCTATTTGTGTGCACGTGTGTGAGTGTGTGATGTGCATGTGTGTGCGCGCATGTGTGTATGTGTGTGCGTGTGCGTGTTGTAGTCGTATCTACGAACACTATAAAATATTCCTGTATAATAAAACCGCCTTTCATTGGCTATGCAATGAGGAAATGCAGCCATTATCAAAGAAACACTACCTTCCTTCGCTAATCTTTGTAGTGTGTAAGTGTGTTTAATTATGGTTGGTTTATTACATATTAAGATAGCTAGGGGAAATTTTTTTATTAATTGTGTACACGTATTTTATGTGGATAGTATTTCTATTCTATAATCCCGGTACAACGCATACATTCAACGTTTCAATATTTCAGGGTGTATAATAGGTCTCATTGTCAATTTTTGATTCGATGGGTCGCAAACAGCCGAGCATGTTGCCTTAACAGCAACGCGATGCGATGCTTTAAACTAAATGAACATAATTTTATTCACTTGATGCCGGAGATTGGGACAAAGTAGAGCATGCCAATTCATGGACAAGCTAGATGCGTGCACCATCTAGCTCTGCGTAAACCGTGCATGAACTCCACAGGATCGGCTTGCCTTATAATTAATGCACCAACATGCATGTTCGCGTCAGCAAATGTAAAGAAAGTGTGTCCGGCGGACCATTACTGAACTGCATGACTACCGTAACCGCGTTATGGCACTAATGAGTTATGAATGTAAAACACGTCGATCTGCTTTCTCGGATAGTACTCTGTTTGACACGTACAAATATAAAGACAAGCTGGCATGTCAGGCGACATGCTGTTAGGGCACACCTCGAATTGATTGCGTGTGAATCAACAGTGCGCAGACTCAGCGGAGCCAAATGCATAAATACACACTGATTTGGATACAAAAGGGATTGCACTCCGCGAGTCTCCGCCTACTGGATGTACCGCAACTTATCGCTGCCAGGTGTAACAATTAGCTTGAATAGGCGTCACAAGGGTAAACCAAACGTTGCGTTCATCTGGCATAAAAAGGGTAAGTCATTTGGCGACACTAGCTCTTTGTTATTCGTGGGGTGCAGTGCAAATTGCAAGTGTAATTCTCCCGCAGGTAAGCGTACATTTTTCGTTACTGACGCATAACATTTATTCGTGTGCAAAACATGGTCATGTTGCCGATGGATATACAAGGCAACGTGCAATTCTGTGCACCCCTCGGAGTGTTAGAACAAAGGATGATCAACTCATTGGAATGTATAGCTTGCCTAATATTACTTCAAGCGTTGATGCCCTGTCCGTATGGACAACGTAAGTTCGCTTTTGTAATTCCCACTTGATAATATGCACGCAGCAGTGTTAGACAATGGCCCCATGCATATGCTTTCATAGCCGCCGGGCTCTGGTTGTACTAGAATCAGCTACCTATACAGTCGTAGCATCCATCGTTGCTCAAAAGCTAACAACGTTGTAAAAACTGAGATTCCATAAAATTTGTTGGTCTTGCATGGGACAGAATTAACCTAAAATGTTTTATATTTTTATTTTTAGAGCCTAGTGAGAATAATTAGCGACCTTGAATTTTTTTTTTAAATAACTACATCCATGCAAAATAAGAATGGCCCTGTTAGGCCTTAGGGGAGCTCACGTGCATCCCTGTCTCGTCCCCAGGGATATCTATTGTGGTGCGCCTATAGATGAACATGCCATTACTGTCACAGGAAAAAAAGTTAGGAATACTACAGAGAAATACCACGGTTTACTACTGCAGTAATAATTATACAGCAGTCTTACATTACTTTGCACCAACTGTATATCGCTGTTATTTTAAATGCTGCAAATATCCAGCAATTGCTACAAAATGTCATAGAACGCATTGAAGACCATTGTAACTGGCGTTGAAACAATTGCATTCTGATGTAAATGATGATTTACCATCAATGTCGAAATACAGTCACGTGAGAAAATTCTTATCTTTACCCTCGTTCGCTGACACACAATTCAAATCGTTGGGCGCGGCCCAAGATGCATCTGCGCAGGCGCTAAGGTCGTACTATTAAGGAACTCCTTTCGAATTTAAAATCTAGGATGGGCGGGGTGGCAAGGGGGTGGGGGTGGGGGGGGGGGGGGGGGCACACACAGTTTGCTTGTATCAAAGTGGTAAGATGATACACATTTGCTTCTGTGCGTTTTATTGTCGGATAAATGTCCGAGCTTTCATTTTGTCCAGAAAAATGTAAACGGTTATAAGCGATTCCGGCCAGATTAATTATCCGCAATTACGCACCCATACGGCCGTAAATTTTTTTCATTTTTAACGGGCGAGCGTCGAGTGGCATATAGGAGCAGAAGAAAGCAAAATGTGTATGGGTAAATAACATTCAACCATTAGTATACACTCCCCGGCATATTTTGGTACTCGTGTTTGGTCACGATCGCTGTTTTGTCTGGGTCGCGTGCGTGTACAAAATACGCATTATAGTACTACTTTGGCAGAGAACAAACATCCATTTCTTCAGGCGGAATAAGAAGTAAGTGGACCTTTCTAATGTTTCTTGTAATAAAAAGTATGGTTTTTCTACGCTAGTGAACGAAAAACGTTAGCAGCAGCTACATCATTTCGAGGTATGTTCTAATTGATGCGCGCGTGCTGTTTCCTGTTTGAATCCGCACCCTCGTCATTGATGAATTGTGGATGGTGTGTTTAATAGTCAGGGAGTATTGTAGGTTGTGTTCGAGTACTGCTGACATGGTTGGTACATGTATGTGGGGTTGATTATTATTGGTGAGTGGAAGCTTTTGTGTGGTGTGGGATGCTGGAGGCTTGTAGGTAGTGTATGAGTATTGCGGCTTTTTGGAGGAGGATGTGTGGGGTTTGCAAGTATTGAGGCTTATAGGGTTTCGTGTTAGAGGATTGTATAGTGAGGTTTGTGTGTGTTGGTGTCAAAGGTTGTGTGTGTCGAAGGTTTGTGTGAGTGTTGTAAGCTTGTAGGTGTGTTTGGGTTTGGAAGGCTTGTAGGGTGTGTGGGTGTTGAGGTTACTAGGGTGTGTGTTGGTAGGTGTTGAAAGCTACCTCAGCCTCCTGTCATGTGTTCTTATCAGGTCGCTAAGTATGACGTCACTAATAGCGATATTTTAGCCGGGACTCAGGTGGCGGCTGTGTCCGTCAATCGTGCGTACGGAAAGGGGGATTACGTCGAAATAGCAATCCCTCTTAGAGTAGCTATCCGTGAAATGAGAGCGTACTATGCCATCCTTGGAGTCGGTTCCATCGGCTTTAGCAGTCTCCAGGCTATTGCCACTTTCAGTATGTTGAACCAATGTTAGTAGAAAGGTGAATTGGAAGTTAAAACATTTACTCGTACTTTCAATTTACAGATATTTCACCGACGCTGATACCAATGAATGTCAGCCAAATTGATGGTGAGTATATAGTATTTGTACAATAACAGCCTGCAGAAATTAGAAATGTATTTTACTATTTACAAAACAAACTGCTATATAGTTTGAAGTACCGCAATTTTGATGCACCGATAATTTCTTTCTTTATATCCTATATTTAACTAGATGCAGGAGAATTGCAGACACGTAAGTTCAATTATGCGGGTACATGTACGACACTTAAGCATAGCATAGACCTTTGCGAATGATGAACACATTGCAACAAGTAAATATAAACATTCTCAATGAGAAAGTTGGTGGCATATAGGCAATGGTGGTGTAAACAGAGGGTCTAGTAATAAGGGAAAATGGAATATGCACACAAACAACATACTATATCCTACATATAGAAATGTGCTAAATATAGGACTATTCCATTTTCCCTTATTACTAGACCCTTGTTTCCTTCCTTTTTACACCACCATTGCCTTCAAATCCTATATGCCACCAACTTTCTCACAGAGAATGTTTTTATTTACTTGTTTCATTGATTTTTATTCATACCCGATTATGAGCCGTATAGCATGTTAAGTAATCCATCTTGATATGAGAGGGAGGTTGTAAAGGTACGACATACCTTTGAGTGACCTTAACTCTTTTCGCCGAGCGAGATGCACGTTCAGGACTATGGCAATATCGCTGTCTTTTTTCAGGATCTGCTCGATAGTTTTCATGTTGAGAGGCCCGCTTCTTTTCAGGCTCTGCTTTGTAGTTCCGCTCGGGCTGAATCTAATACGTCATCTCGAGTTTTGAGGTACTATGCTCGTCGTTTGGCTTTCTTCTTTTCCTGACGTGAAGGCATTTTAAAAAACAACTTCACTAATTTACAAAGAGCGTCAAACCTACAACGATCGAATAATAACAAGAATGATCATAGTACGCACGTGCACGTTATTAAAAATACATAACCACCAAAGTTAATTACCACTACGTGTAGTGCCCAGACCGTACACATTTGATTGCATGATGTATACTGCTAGTACTTTGTATAAAGAGCAACGTAGGACCTATCCGAGTCTTGTCAGTGCAGTAAGCTATACGTGATTTGCTAACACAACCACCGATATATGTCATGTAGCCTCGAGACGTTTTGACCACAGAAGCGTGAATGCCAACGAATTCTGAAGCCATTGGTGTGACTTTCATTTCTTAAAAGTGTTCCTATCCCGAGTTATGCGTGGTCAAGAAGAAGAAGAAGAACGAGAAATACGTGGGACTGGGTACGAGTTTCGAAAATTGTTTTGTTCCCTACACCACGCAGTTTTGTGACATAAAAAAAAACACGAAACTGCTTGTTGTTGCCTTCTTGTACGACGGCGATAGCAAGGTAAGCCATCCGCTCGTCGGGAGTCTTGTTAGAAGCGGGTCGCGTTTTATAATGACATTCTTAATCGGGGTCAAATCCTATATGAGAGTTACTAACGTAACTCTCGATTACTAAGTAACTCTCGGTAATTTAAAATGCATGTGGTGTCTGGGTACGAGACTATATGTTTGCTAATGTATGCATGTAGGTGCGTACGGAGGTTCTTGATGAATGTTTGATTCGTTGATTGCATTCAGGACTTCTGGTTGGCACGATCGTTGCACTATCAAGTGGGCTACTTTTAATCGTACTTATGGCGATACTAGTTATCATCTTATTCAGATTTTACAAAGGTATGCCAACAAATTAAAGCCTGCATGTATGGTTGAAGGAACGAGGAGGGGGGGGGGGGGAGGTGGGGGGTTGGGGGGATACTTGTGATTTATTTACAACATCTTTCATATCCAGCCAAGAGAATGAAACGGGAATCGATTACAGACCACTATACTACCAAGAACAGCCACTATCAAAATTGGATTCGTTCATTCGCTCGCTTCCTGCTTCAGAGCCTATATATGAACACATAAGCGATTGTCATGATCAGCCCCAAAGCAAGGCAGATCATGACAATGGTGAAAACAAGGGGTGCATTAGAGCTTTTAAAAGCACCTCCTGCATCCAGCAATGACGGAGGCGGTCGAAGTCCCTCCTCTCCCACTGTGCACAGAGCGAGCCCGTCACACTCCCAATGGCGACTATTTTGAGATGAAGGTGGTTATGGAAGCTCAGGATGGAAGCCGTTGCGGAGGTTTTTCAATCCCCTGCCTTCGTCTTCGAGAAACGCTATAGATTTATGTATGCACCTTGTTCTGATATCTGCCTTTGTTATCATTATCGTTTCTTCCCGAACTTTTCTATGATGGAGCTAGTCATGGTATCTCATTCAGGCGAAGACAAAATTGCATGCATGATTAACTACTTAGGGCCTGGTTACTGATGTCGCTGAACTACATTGTAATAGGACACTGAATTGCTTGAGGATGTAACAGTTTCACTCATGCACTCTTCAAACTAGCTAGCTGTGCATGCCTTTGATGTGCATATGGGTTGATGTATGGATTGCTGTATGTGGTGTGGGTAGGGGAATTTGCCATATTGTTGCCCCTCCTTGACAATAAGTGATACAACCCTCAGAGTTGCCTTAGCAACAAATTTCTCAATTCCCCTCGAAGGTTTTTCCTCAAAGGATCCCTGTATGAGGGTGTGTGGGGCGTGTAGTGTTCACTGGTATGTTCACTGTTCTGTGTGTGCTGATGTTTAGAGCTATTGGTGTGTGTGTGTGTGTGTGTGTGTGTCTGTATGTGTGTCTGTGTGTGCGTGCGTGCGCGTGCGTACGTGTTTGTGTAAATTAAACGATGTCTATGTTAGGTGGGTTGGACGGCTATTCGCTGTTAGTTTGCATGTGCTAGTGTGTCAGTGGGGTAACCTGGTTTGTATTTGCTGTTATTGTGTGAGCTGGAGCTGGAGGGTGCTAGTGTAATACTGGTCAGTGGTGCATTATGCACACAATGCTAAAGCACAAGATCTTATGCTCATCCAAGCCAAAATGCCTTGAAACTGGAAATTAAAATTGATAACCAAATGAAAGTTACAAATTTTTCAGAAGGTGATTTTTTAAAACCACATATAGAGAGAACTAGCAGCTGCACTAAAGCTTCCTTGCATGGTTGTAAGGTCATTGAAATAGAATAGGAGTCATGAGATTGTTATTTTTTAACACCATGCATTTTTTTCCCCTTCTTTTTATAATACAATAATATTACATTTTGCAGATGTTTTGGAGCCATTTAATGGTGACTATAAGGACCAGCCATAGTAATGTGGGTGAGGAAGTTGGCATTGTATGCAGTTCACTTTGGAAATATAGTGGTAAACATTGTGGTATGATTAAAGAAGAGTACTTGCAGCATTAAACTATCAACAATGGGAGTGTGAGAGCCCAGACCTACGGGCATGCGCATTAAAGAACTGAACGTGTGCTGATTGTATAATTATGGTGTGCGAGGGGAATTTTATTGAACCACTGGACGTGGGCGTCACGTGGGAGCGTTGAGAGTCTGTTCCCGTGGCTTCCATTGTGCAGTGACAGACTGGGGGCTACCAACCAGCTCCACACAATATACCCCTCCTAAACCACTAATGGTCTTATTTCAAAATACTCTAAATTTGTTATGTTCTATCTAATGAAGTACAAGAACTGATGGAACAAGTAAAAAAAAAAAAAAAAAAACATTCTTTGTGAGAAAGGTGGTATATATAGAAAATGTAATAGTCCTATATTTAGCACACTTCGACTATAAGGCATATGCTGTTTCTGTGCTAAATATAGGACTATAATAATTACATTTTCCCTTCTGATAAAACTTGTTTCCTTGCTTTTTACACCAGTATACTATTTGCCTGCAAAACCTATATACCACCAACTTTCTCAGAGAGAATGTTTCTATTCACTTGTTTCCTTAATTTTTTTAACACCCAAATAGGCACTTTTGCTTAACCGATTACCAGCCGGAGGCGCATAAATGCGTCTCGTAATTAAGGATGTTCAACGGCCGTAGACGACTCAACCACATACTCGCGTCCAATAACCAAACGTCAGAATCGCGTATGTCGTACGCTCACCATCGACACATAAAATCACAACTCAGTTGTCCAGTTGTTAGAAAAGACAATGAAAGCGCCGTATCTAATTTCCAACGTACGTCCGCGTAGATTTTTACGGGACACGCTAGTATGTATTATAATTATTTATCGGTTTAAAAGTCAAGAGGCGGGTCGTAGTATATGCCCGTACTAAGCGTTAGGTAAGTGCTGTAGATACCATCACCCACAAAACATAATCAATGAATGGCATTAGATATGACGAAACTGGGAGAGATCTTTGACTCCATGAACAGGGATGAAGACTTCTGTGTTGTAAATATCGACTTCGCCAGTAGTGATGATAACATGGATGGGGCTGGGCAGCTGGAAGTGATGAGGACAGAGGGGTAGAAGTGGAAGAGGACGAGAATGAAGCAGACTACAATCCTACATCACCACTGAACCCCTATCATCACTGCACCCAGACATCACCCCACGTCACCACTGCACCAACACATCACCCCACATCAACACTGCACCCACTATCACCCCACCCATCATCCCACATCACCACTGCACCCACACATCACCACTGCACTCACCCACATCACCATTGCTTCACACATCACCACTGCACCCCACATTACCACTACACTCCCACATCACCACTGAACCCACCCATCATCCCACATCACCACTGCACTCACCCACATCATCACTGCACCCACATCACCACCGCACCCACACATCACCCCACATCACCACTGCACCCCACATCACCAAAGCACCCCACATCATCACTGCTTCCGGGTACCCACATCACCCACATTTCCACTGAACTCCCACACCACTGAACCCGTACATCCCCAGTGCCCCACACATCACCACTGAATCCCACATCACCACTTCAACCCACATTCCCACTTCCCCCCCACATCACCCCTTCAGCCCACATCACCCCATATCCGCACTTCACCCCACATCAGTACTGAACACATCCAACCCTACACCCCAGTGCACCCCACATCACTACTACACATTCACATCACCACTACACCCCCATATCACCATTGCACCTCTCCACCACATGTGTGGGAAGCTTGTGTGAACAAACATACCTCCAAACGCAGTAAAGCTTTACATTGTGCCATTAGTGGCCTTCAAAGGTAAATGGGTTAAAAATCAGCTAGGCTTGCACAGTTCCTATAGAAAGAGGGGTACTCAAACAGTGCATAGCATGCGCGCAATAATTAGAACTCACTTCAACATGGGTTAGCTGCTGCCATAACTTTTGCGTAAGACAACAACATTTTAAAGAAAATACATAATAGTCCTCTTACTTGGTATTTCGACTGAAAATGCGAACATTCGTGTCATTGCCGAATAAAAACCGATTTCACTGCCTTACGTATATTGAACACGAGCGCCTCGACGGAGAAAGAAACGATCGCAACAAAGCGTAGGTTTTTATAATATGCAATAGAGACTTTACTAACGGTAGAAAGAAACTTGCCTATACATATTTTGCTTCGCTCTGCTTTTGTTCGCATTTTTAAGACGATACCTATTCCTAACGCAATTTCGAGGCAGCTACGAAAATATTCTACGGAAGTGAACGTTTACACGTATTGACGGATAATTAAATTGGCCGGTAATCGGTTAATTAGTCTTGATAAGAGGCTTTTAGGCTTTTGTGTATCAAAGCCTAAAAGCGAGTCCTCCAGCAAATTTATTGGTGCAATTTTCATGGCTTAAAAGTGTTCCTGTCCCGAGTTTTTAGTTCTCAACAAGAAGAAGACGACCCGCCCATTATTTTTGGAATGGGAACGAGGACAGCAGTATTTTTCGTTCTAGACAACCACGCGGTTCTACGACGTGAAACAAAAACGAAACTACTCAGTTTTGACTTTTGACTTCTACATCGATTGCAGCAACAAGTTAGACGATCCGATCGTCGGGAGCGAAGCTACGGTAGGGTCGCGGAATTTTAATTAAATTCATAGTCGGGGTCAAAACCTCACTTCCGATATCCGCGAATCCCAAGTATTTACGGTACACTTTTAGAGTGCGCATGCGCATCGCATTCGAATCAAAAGCTGGTGGTAAGTGTGATGGCGACTATTGGGGTCACAGTTTTTCTTTTTCTCTCCCCTCGGGATTGGTTTAAATCTAGAGTTATCGTACTTTGCGCCGGCTAGCATTAGGGTGGCAGGGAAGGGCGGTCCCGCACCTGCCTTCGCTTCTATGGATAGCGTACTGTACGTAGGCGGCTTTGGGTGTTATCATGCTATTGCTATTGCATGGGCGTAGAGTAGGGGGAAGGGGGGTGATGGTTCAACAACGTATTTTTTTTTTTTGTTAAGTGTTTTTCTATTTGGCGACTACTGGTTCCTCTGTTCAGTCTGGAGTTTGCTGGTCTCTGTTATTGACTACTGGTTCCTCTGTTCAGTCTGGAGTTTGCTGGTCTCTGTTCCTGACTACTGGTTTATCTGTTTAGTCGGGAGGTTGCTGGTCTCTGTTCCTGACTACTGGTTCGTCTGTTTAGTCTGGAGTTTGCTGGTTTCTGTTGCTGACTATTGGTTCCTCTGTTCAGTCTGGAGGTTGCTGGTCTCTGTTTACTGATTCCTCTGTTAGTCTTCTGTTGGAGGCAAGTTGGAATCACATTTAAATACATGCACGGGAATGTCCTGAACGGCATCAGGAGATTGAACTTCTCCTTGGTTTAGGTGGTGGAAGTAGGAAAGCTAGTCAGGGCAAATATTGAACTGGGTTTATTTTTGTGTGTTCACGTTTGGAATTGGATTTACCCGTCTCTAACTTGTTGAGCCAAATTATGAGGGTGATTCAACTTCCCTCTACACTCTTGTCATCTGTCATGGTCCCCTTCTCTGCAATCATGGTTACCCTTCTCTCATGGTGTGCTTATGGTCACCCTTCTCTTCACCTTTTTGTGCACTCGTGGTCACCCTTTTGACATCATGATGCCCTTATCATGGCACCCTTATCTCACTCATGGAACCCTTATCTCACTCATGGCACCCTTATCTCACTCATGGCACCCTTATTTCACTCATGGCACCCTTATTTCACTCATGGCACCCTTTACTCACTCATGGCACCCTTGGCACACTTATCTCATGGCACCCTTTTCTCACTCATGGCACCCTTATCTCACTCATGGCACCCTTATTTCACTCATGGCACCCTTATTTCACTCATGGCACCCTTTACTCACTCATGGCACCCTTGGCACACTTATCTCATGGCACCCTTTTCTCACTCATGGCACCCTTATCTCACTCATGGCACCCTTTTCTCACTCATGGTACCCTTTTCTCACTCATGGCACCCTTTTCTCACTCATGGCACCCTTATCTCACTCATGGCACCCTTTTCTCACTCATGGCACCCTTTTCTCACTCATGGCACCCTTATCTCACTCATGGTACCCTTATCTCACTCATGGCACCCTTATCTCACTCATGGCACCCTTATCTCACTCATGGCACCCTTATCTCATGGCACCCTTATCTCATGGCATCATTTTTCTGCACTCTTGGACACTCCTCTATCACATCATGGTCACTCTTTTTCACTCATGATTACCCTTTTCTGCACTCTTGGTCACCCTTCTCTATACTAATGGTACCCTACTTTTAACATTTCGCATTAAAAACTTGTGTATCAAATTGTAGGTTGGCTGTTTGCTCTTAGTTACGATGGGTAGAGTTCATTAATTCATTATGAACCATGCGCATCAAAACCTGTGTAACCTCTTTCGGATACTCAATACGGATATAATGTGTTAGACCTTAGTATTTGCATGTTTTTAAAGACTTTGTGTTGAGCCTTATTTTAAGGTGTCATTTTGCAGTCAGAACTCAGTATTTGTTGAAAAGGTCTCTCAATTCAACAGTAAGTTTTTGTTGGAGAAATTTGACTGTTGTTGGCAGTAGAACTCTGGTGGGGGTGCAGGAGGTTTGGTGGAATGATAGTCTGTGCTCGCAGAAATGGACAGGGAATAGGTTTTTTTTTTTTTGTTGTGGTTGGTTACATGAGGTTATGTATCTCTTTTGTTTGTGTTTCAGTTCTTTGACATCTTCGACTATTGCTATTGTGCGGCAAACAGCCCCTCAAATCGATTTATGCCCAGAGGGGATTTGTACCAGTTCTGTAAGCCATTTCTATAATCTGGTGTGCAAAATAGTATGTTTGGCATCATTGTGTACATTATGTCAACATGTTTGGCATCATTGTGTACATTATGTCAACATGTTTGGCATCATTGTGTACATTATGTCAATATGTTTGGCATCATTGTGTACATTATGTCAATATGTTCGGCATCATTGTGTACATTATGTCAATATGTTTGGCATCATTGTGTACATTATGTCAATATGTTCGGCATCATTGTGTACATTATGTCAATATGTTCGGCATCATTGTGTACATTATGTCAATATGTTTGGCATCATTGTGTACATTATGTCAATATGTTTGGCATCATTGTGTACATTATGTCAATATGTTTGGCATCATTGTGTACATTATGTCAATATGTTTGGCATCATTGTGTACATTATGTCAATATGTTTGGCATCATTGTGTACATTATGTCAATCGCTTGAAATGATCAACCAAAAGACTTGAATCATTAGTAATTATATATAAGATTCCATTATTCATTCTCATAATCACCTTCTTTGCAGTCATGGTCATGTACACTTTTCATGGTTACTTTTCTCTACACTTCTGGTCACCTCTTTACTCCTGGCCACTATTTTATTGTTCACCCACACAATTGACAATTCAAGTTTCAATCAGTGTTAACAGTTCAAAAACATTACTTCTGTAATTTTCTATACCTGTTGCAGTGCATATTAAATCATACTTGTCTTATGTTGTCTGCACCAAACCTTCCCTTTCATGTAGCATTAAATGTTTTCAATGGTGAGATTAGCTTTGTTAAGCAATAGGATAGGCTTAACACCACATTACAGGGTAAATTCAGGTATTACTTTCAGAGGGGAGTGTTCATCACTTTACTATCAGGTGTCTTTCCAATACAAGTGTATGGTGATTTTCATTTGTGTCGTAGTATAGATGAGTGGTATCTTATTGATATGACTTGCTGAATAGTTGATTTTTTCTGCGACTTGTCACAATTTTTTATAACAAGCACGCTGGTTGATACTGAATCCAGTACAATATAAGTTGGTTTTATTTATTCATTGATTCATTAATTCAATCATTGTTTAGGGCGACAATTGATTTTGTTTTGTCTGGAGTGTACTGGTTGCACAGATATTGTCAATTCATTGTTTGTTGCTTGGAGCTACTGGTTCATCTTCCTGTTTGGAGACTACTTGTTTCAGAGACTCCTGTTATTTGACAAGTGATACAAGAAGGTAAATGTTGACATCTCTAGTACACGGTTGTTTGCGGTTGGAAACTAGGTTTATAATTAGAGCATTACGGTACCTGTCTAAATGATTGTGAAGAAACTCCTCATTACAGACACCTTATGTTTCAAAGCTCATAACACCTCAGAACAGCAGTAAAAATATATACTTATCTGTAGCATGCAACACAACGTTTCAACCCCTTTTATTTATAATGAGCACGCATTTTTAAAATCACACATGAATTTTATGCGCAAGCAGTGTTTACATCGCCACGCGGCACTTATTTGGAAGGGCGTGTACAAGATCCGATATTGTGGCCCTCCTGCACAACGGTTGGAAGTAAGACTAGTCTTTTCGTAAGTCAAAGGCATGCCAAAAAATGAAGTGATGAACCACTTCTGTCGCCGAATTTTCTGTCACCCCGAAAAGACCCTAGTGTATCTTATGAATAATCGATGCATGTTGTTGTCATTGCGTGAACATGTGTACATGAACATAGGTTACAAGAATGGACTTCCACATCAAACAACTGCCGCTGCACTGCAGAGTATGTGGACAAAGGCTGATGACGAGGAAGCATAAAAAGGAGATCCACGAATGCAAAGCATTTGCAGCTGATTTGCAAACTGCCTTTTCTATTAACACCAATACTGATAATGCTCAAGTGTACCCTGAACACTTCTGCCATTGCTGTCACCATACAATGCAGAGGATTATCAGTGCCAGGGTAGAAGGAGTGCATCACAGGTGTGCCCTGACACCATTTGTATGGGAAGCACATACCAATGAAGGGTGTAAGGTACATACAGTATATACTACAGGTATATGCTTCTATGCAACATCATCAGTATAAATCATACCACAGGTGTGTGAGCATTTCAGCATCAATGCAAAAGGTCATGTTAGGAAGTATACAGTTGGCAGAGGTCGTCAACCTGGCCTCACACCGAACATGTTAATTGCCCATCTTTGGAAGATTGCCCCTCCTCCAATCTTCTCAAGTGAGCCATACCCACCACTGGCAAGCCAAAACAGTGCCACTGTCCTGAAGGAGTTGAAGTGTATGGTGTGTTCAAATATTCTCAAACAGCCCCTTGAACTGCCATGTCGTCAGCTGGCCTGTACCAGTTGTGCAGTGGAGCGAGTAGCAGCATCAACCCCAGTGTGTCCTTGCTGCTCGGAGGATAGCTCCTTGGTACCCACTGAGATAAGACCAGCACCAAATGCTGTATTGCTCTTGTTGAAGGATGTACTGGTACAATGTGTGGGGTGCCACAGGGATATGAAGGCTGGCTGTTATGATGGGCATGAGTGCACACCATATCTCACTGCTGGTGAGGAGAGAGAGGCAGCCGCACTGCTGAAGAGGGCCATCTCCACCAGCCCCGATCAAGCAGGCATAATACAACTGCCTACAGGAGGAACAGTTAAGTGTATTCAATCTCACTTACATTGTTATGACACACTAAACCATACCTTGTAGCCAATGACATTCATGCATGTGACCAAAGCCCGCCACCTGACCTCCGCTGCTTGTTCCAAGACTGTGAAGACGAGGCGTGCAGAGATGCAGACAGCCAAAAGCATCGTCAGTGGAGGAGAGCCATCTGCCCTGATGGAGGAGGAGGTACTCACTTTGAGTGACGAAGAGAGGATGTCTCTATTGCAGAAGGCAGGCATCACTAACATTGCAATCGACTCTGTCCAAGTATTGGCCATAAAAGTTGGCATGGCTATTCCCTGGAACGGTTTGAGACAACTTAGACGGTAAAGCATTACACAAAAACTATAAAAATAACCTACATATGCATTACTTGTCCAGGTGGCTGAAAGCGTCAGGAGTATCTCTAGCTGGGGAGCAGCGGATGCGCAACATTTGCAGGCAAATTGTGGGCGACAACTTGAAAGGAGAGATGGCTCTTTTTTCATTTCCTCATCCTTCTGGTGGTGAAGAGCTTAGGGGAGCTCCTCTGGTTTTTATTCCAGATCTAGTTCAGAAGGTTGTTGACCTCTTGGAAGAGAATGAAAGGTTAATTAGGAGGTCGAGGCATAAACCTTGCAAAATAATTTTAACCCAATGCAGGACAGGACGGCTTACCTGGCATAATGGGGTCATCCCTGCCAGTGAGGTGTGGCTAAAAATAGGAGGGGACAAAGGAGGGCGGTTCGTTCAAGATGAACTTTCAGATTGTAAATGTTCCAGCGCCTAACTCCGTTCACAACACCTGTGTGTTTTGCTGCTTTGAAGCGGGCGACACTGTTACCAACCTCCACATAGCACTTGATCGTTATAAAGATCAAGTTGCACATCTGCAAGGAATGAAATGGAGGTAGTAAAAGTTAATATCAAATGATTTAAAAAATGAACATTAAACCAACAGGCAATACACACTCAGGCTGTTCATGTGTGGAGACTACGAGTTCATTACTAGAATGTACGGGCTGTCAGGAGCAAGTGGTATGTGACTAAGTGCATGGGTACTAAACGAAGTGTACAAACATTGCACCTTTCTTATAGGATGCTACCCATGTTTGTATTGCTTGGCCCACCATCAGAACTTAGTAACACCTCTCTCAGTCAGAGGACCAGCTCCACCCAGAACATTTGAAACTATCAGTGCTGATCATCAGCACTACATTGCTTCAGGCGTTGGCAAGAAACAGGCACAACACTTCTATAACTGCATTTCAGAACCTATTTTCAACATCCCCATTTCACAAGTAAGTATAAATGAATTTGCCAAGAACTGTTTTGTATGATCATGCACATGCTCACACACACACATGCTAGGTATGCCCACCTGGTCTTCACATTACTTTGGGCATCTTTACCAAGATTTATGGGTTGCTTGAAGACGAGTGTCATACCCTTGACCTTGAGCTGGCTCTGCACTCAAGAGAGGATGCCCACTCCAGCTTCTCCAAATACAGTCATGAGCTACAAAGGCTTCGGATGCTACAAGCAGAGTTGGAGCAAGCCCAGAAGTCATACGATTTGTCGCAGCAAATCGCAACATATGTATCACTAGTTGTTGGGGAGAATGATCCAGTCACTGTGGATTTCTTCAAGCAATGTGAAGACAAGATGAAATCTCTCAAACAACTTGTAAGCCATGCATGCAGTATAAAATGTGTATTGACACACCAATCACACTAGGAAACAGATGTAGCCAACTGCACAGCCACAGTGAAGAAGGGATTTTCGATCAAAGACGGTCCCTTTGTTAAGGAGCTGGACTCTGCACTGCAGTCCATAGGAGTACAATCGCCAGCAATATTTTGGAGGTGCCTTTGTGGGCAATCATGTACACAAGACTCTAAAGGTACTAAAATTTAACTTTACAAGTAGTAATCATGCGACTTCCTCACTTTACAAGTAGTAATCATGCGACTTCCTCACTTTACAAGTAGTAATCATGCGACTTCTTCACGTTACAAGCTATCTAACATCCAGACACTGTGCAAATCACTGGTTCAAACTGCACAAAAAAGATTGCCCCATTGCGTTGCAGAGCTACAACAGCGTACCGACATTCTGGTCAATACATTTTGCATGTTTGCTAGCTGCCACAAACATATATGACCAAAATTTCATTGATGAGGCACAAACGTTTGCTCTAGGTGAGTATCATTTTTATGATTTCATTTGAACTCAAGACCATACATATAATTGATTTCTACAGAACAAGCCATTGAACAGTTCATGGCGTACTTCCGGAAGTCCTTCCCAGAGGCAACAGTCCCCATTAAGATGCATATCCTGGAGGATCATGCTACTACATGGGCTAATTCTACGCATGTTGGATTTGGCCTCCTAGGCGAACAGGGGGCTGAGTCCATCCATGCCAAGTTTACACGACTTGGCTTGGCATACACAGCAGTTACTGACAAAGTAAAGCATTTGCAGTGCATTCTCAAAGAACATTTAATAAGTGTTTCCCCACAAGTTTTAGCTGCCGTCCCCCCTCCACAAAAGAAGAAAAAAAAAATTTAATCCTCACTCACATACGTCTTCAAACGGTGCACATCATTTATTGAGGTGTCTTCGTCATCATCCGTTAGCTAGGTGTACGGGTGTACGCATGGGCCATGCTATGCAGGCAGTTGACAACTAGCTGCAGCTCTAAACCCTTCAGAGAACAGGAAAACATGATACACGTAACTTTTTACCTTTCCATATGACCCTACCTTCTGCACCAGGGATAAGTACGCGCGAAATAACCAACAAAAATGGCGATTTTCAAAACGTTTGAACACCACTTCAGAAAATTCGGCGACACACGCCTTTAGTAGAAACAAGTACAACTATCTACATACCTTTCAGTTATCGTCGTTTTCTATCCCATCGATGTGCAGGAGAGGCACTATAGTCTTCAGAACGTATATAGGTCAGTACGCACTGAGATAAGTACCCTCACTTCAAGACACAAAACTGACACCTTTTTGTGCGGTAAGACCACGTGATTTTATATGCCATATGAAGGTCTAAGGTGTTTCTTAACCACAGTATGGCTTATAGGTGTTTATTGTACAAGGTGTGCTTTGTGTATAGCGCATTCCAAAGGGCATTGGTTGTCCGGTTCGTTGCTATGCGAGAGCAAATCCATTTCAAAATTTTGGGGCGGAGGGCCTAATTTCCACGCGTTCAATGAGAGTAGACAGCCGTGAGTACAAGACCATTTATATTCACTGCCTTTCTATCTGACCTCCTCCTCCTCTCCCTCCACCTGTTACTATCTTCCTTCATCCACCCATCCTTCTCCTCCTCTTCCCTCTTCCTCCTCCCTCCTCCCCTCCTCCTCCTCCTTTTACTCCCTCTCATTTTCCCTCCTACCTTCCTTCCTATTACACCTAACACCCCTCCTCCTTCTTTCTTTGATTGCATTCACGCCTCCTCATCCTCATCCTACTTCTACCTTTCTACCTGTTGCATCCTCCCCTCCTATCATTTTTCCCATTGCATCCACCCCACCTCCTCCCCCTCCTCTACGTCCTCCTCTTCCTATCTTCTATCATCCCACCCATCCACCTCCTCCTCCTCCCTCCTCCTCCCTCCCTATCTCGTCTTATTCCTCTCATTTTCCCTCCTACCTTCCTATTACAACCTCCCCCTCCCCCTCCTCCTTTCTTTTGATTGCATCCACACCACCCCTCCTCCTCAGCCTCCTACTTCTACCTTCCTACCCGTCGCATCCTCCTCCTTCCTTCCATTCTTTCCGTTGCATCCACCCCCACCTTATCCTTCCCCTCCTCTACCTTTCTCCTCCTCTTCCTATCTTCCTTCATCCACTACCTCCCCCTCCTCCTCCACTCCCCCCCTCCCCTCCTCCTCCCCCCTCCCCTCCTCCCCTCCCCTCCTCTCCTCCCTCCTCCTCCCCCTCCCCTCCTCCTCCCCCCCCTCCCCTCCTCCCCTCCCCCACCTCCTCCTTCCCACCATCCCCCTCCCCTCCTCCTCCCCTCCTTCTCCTCCCCTCCTCTTCCTCCCCTCCTCCTCCTCCTCCTCCTCCTCCTTCCCTCCTCCCATCCCCTCCCCCTCCTCTCTACCACCTACTCCTCCACTCCCACCTCCTCCTCCTCTCCTCCTTCATCGACCATCCTCCTCCTCCCCTCCCCCTCATCCTCCTCTTACTCCCTCTCATTTCCCTCCTACCTTCCTTCCTATTACACCTACCCCTCCCCCTCCTCCTTTCTTTTGATTGCATCCACACCTCCCCTCGTCATCCTCCTACTTCTAACTTCCTACCTGTTGAATCCTCCCCTCCTCCCCCTCCATCCACCCATCCTCCTCCTCTCCTCCCCCTCCTCCTATTTTTCTTCATCCACCCATCCTCCTCCCCCTCCTATCTCCTTCACCCATTCTCCTCCTCTCCTCCCCTCCTCCTCCCCCCTTCCTCCTCTTACTCCCTCTCATTTTCCCTCTTACCTTTCTTCCTATTACAACCTACCCCCTCCTCCTTTCGTTTCATTGCAATCCACACCTCCCCTCCTCCTCATCCTCCTACTTCTACCTTCCTACCCGTTGCATCCTCCACCTCTTCCTCCTTCCATTTTCCTGTTGCATCCACCTCCGACCTTCTCCTCCCCCTCCTCTTCCCTCCATCCTATCTTCCTTCATCCACCCATCCTCCTCCTCCTCCCCTCCCCTCCTTCTCCTATCTTCCTTCATCCACCCATCCTCCTCCCTCTTCCTCTCTTCCTTCTCTCCTCCCCCTCCTCCTCTTACTCCCTCTCATTTTAACCTCCTCCTCCTATCTTCCTTCATCTACACACCCTCCTCCCTCCCCTCCTCCTCTTACTCCCTGTCATTTTCCCTCCTACCTTCCTTCCTATTACGCCTACCCCTCCCCCTCCTCCTTTCTTTTGATTTCATCTAACACCTTCCCTCCTCCTCATCCTCCTACGTCTACTATCCTACCTGTTGCATCCCCCTCCCCCTTCCATTCTTCCCGTGCATCCACCCCCACCTCTTCCTCTACCTCCTTTTCCTCCTCTCCCTCCTCTTCCTATCTTCCTGCATCCGCCCATCCTCCTCCTCCTCCTCCTCCTCCCCTCCTCCTCTCCTCCTCCCCTCCTCCTCCTCCCCTCCTCCTCTTCCTCCTCCTCCCCTCCTCCTCTCCTCCTCCTCCCCTCCTCCTCTCCTCTTCTCCTCCTCTTACTCCCTCTCATTTCCCTCCTACCCTTCCTTCCTATTGCACCTACCCCTCCCCCTCCTCTCATCCACACCTCCTCCTCCTCATCCTGCTACTTCTACCTTCTTACCCGTTGCATCCTCCCCTCTACCCGCTCTTCCTCCTTCCAATCTTGCAGTTGAATATGAATGGTCTACAGAGATATGCCATACTAAGTAAAGGTACTGCAGTTTGTGTACCAGATAACTGACTGTGGCAAGCAAGTCATCTGGTCCCCAGACTAGTGTAGAGGGTGAAGAAGGTGGCCCCATGATTAGAAGGCATGATTCGTGCATGCTTTACATGTACATGCCACTAACTGTGCAGATATGGAAAAAGGTAAACAACCATGGATATTCACAGCATCCATCATAGCGTACGAGGTACGATCGATTATATACCATGTAGAACGATCAAAGCGGAGTTCATTACCTAACTTCAAATTTAAAGGGCGTGACCATTACATAATGGCATATTGGAATAGGTTGAGTGGTGCGAAATGTCGAATTACTTTGAAAATCCATATCTTCGTAACGGATAAGAAAAAACTTAACGATCTTCAGAAATCTATAGCTACAGGACCCTTCTGTGTACACTCCAAATTTGACATGTTATTGTCACTCGTATCTGGAGAAATGTGGAATCTTAACCCATTGGGTTAGAGACCTTTGTAACCATGGCGTGGAAAATATCTAGAGCACAAATTGGTTTGCACAGAGAGAACTGTTGTGTGAACAAGTGTACGAAATTTGAAAAGAAAATATAAAACCGTTGTGAAGATATGTTGCTTTGTGTAACGTACAATTTTTATAGTGATAAAATTTAAACTCCAGAAGGGTGATTTTGCTGGACACCGTCCCATATCTTTTTTATTTGAGGAAAGAGGAGAGTGTTTCATTTGCAACCATCATCGTATGTCCATCCATCCCAGAGGGGAGGGAGGGATGGATGGACGAACGGACATGTAGTTGACAGTGGCATCCCTAGGTGTTTCAAAAGGGGGGGGGCTAATCAAACAGAGGGGCACCATGGGGGAGTGGCTCTGACTACGTAGGCTGCATGCAGCAATTGAGCAAATAAATTAATCACACAAATGGTTAGATTTGTGCATGAAATATCCCTACTCCGTAAGTAGATTTGCTAGTTCTATTCTTCTTGGGTGAAATTACCACTGCTGTGTCATAGTTTACGGATGTGCATAATGAATATTCATAATCCTAACAAAGAAAGCCGTCTACAGGTGATAGAGGATCTTAGCCAGTTTCTCAGATAGCGTAAGGTAGAAAAGCTTCTCTCGCAGGTGCAACTAGTGATTGGAAGTGTGCAACCAATTTTCATCAAGCGAGAAGTATTAGGAAACCGCTCTTCATCACAACTGATTAGTGCTGATGCAAGAGTATCCGGACGATCAATAGGTGAATATACGGACCATTTGCGCTTCCAAAGTCCCAACTCCTGGTCCACAAGAAACTTGTCGATAAGATCATCTTCATAAATTTCAATAATGCTGTTTACATTGCTACTGAAGAGTCAGAAATGGATAAGACAGGATCAAAGGTTGAGGCAGATAAAAGGGATGAACTGATGAACTAGCAGACATGGATAGAGAATTGGTTAACTGTGATGTTACATGATGGCAGAGAATCATGCATTGGCAAAGCGTAGTCAACAGAAAGTGATGAGACAGACATCATAGGAGAAAAAGAATCAATCACGGTGGGCGGTGTACCAGGCAAAATGGTTGGTGATGCAGACCACAGAAAGAAGAAACAGTTACAGGAAACGATGTAGATGGAAATGACGCCGTAGTAACAGAAGACATCGGGTGTGCAACTGATGAATCAGAACTGAGTATGGTACATGGTAAGGATTATTTGTGAGATTAGAACAGGAACAATATTTTCGATAGGGTATACTGCTTGTGACGCAGAGAAATCGTTCATAGCAGGTTCGCTCGAGCTCGATAGTGCAAAAATATGACTTTATTGATGCAACACATTGCGCGCTTGAATGCAGTTGACGTTGTAACTTGGATTTTCAATTCTCAGCCTTGCTCAGCTTTCGCTTCGTGTTCTATTCGAATCTGACATGGTCTTTATTTGTGAATGATGTAATACTACGGGCTCACGCCTTTAATGGTTAATTATTTCACGATGAATGCGTTCGTGCATATGCATGCGCGTTTGCGTACGCGTGCGTGTGTGTATGTGTGGAGGGGGGACACGCACCATAAAGGGTGGTGGGAGGGGGGCGCCATTAAGCAGGGAGGGGGAGGGCATCTGCCCCAAATGCCCCCCCTATGGGGACGCCACTGCTCATCTATTCCATCCATCCATCCATGACCCATCCATCCATCCTCACATAGTGTGGTCATCATCCAGTGTGGTCATATCCAGTGTGGTCCTCATCTAGTGTAGTCCTTATCTAGTGTAGTTCTTATCTAGTGTGTTCATCATCCCGTATGATCATTATCTTATGTGGTCATTATTTTGTATATAACACCCAGCACTCGTATTTATGTGTATGTTTGTGTTTGCTTTTATCCAGCACAACCACAATCTTCTACAAGTGCTTCATTAGGTATGTTGGTTGAAAATAGCCCTTTTGGATGTTTATCATGGGGTCATCAAATTCATCCTCTCATTTTAATTATCAGGCTTAGGTTCATCTTGTCATTGTCATAGTCATTTGGTGTGGTCATGATGTTATTATGTTTTTTGGGTCAAGTTGCTAGGATGTGCTTGATAATCTTTGTAATCAAGTTCATCGTTTTGTGTGTTTGGTTTATTTACTCTAGATTCATCTGATCTGTTTTTGTATTGATCAAGTACTTATTTTCATCCAATAGAAACTATTCTACAGGGATTGAAAGATGATGTGGGGGGATTGAAAGATGATATGGGTATGTTCACAGATTGCTGGCAGAATAGAGTTTCTGTAATGTGCAGTTATATACATACAGTTGCAGCTTGTACAGTAAACAGTAACAGCTCTATACAGAGCAATTAGTGACATCACATTTTTGCGGTCCCACAGTGTCATTAGTAACTTAAACGCTGTACATCTGAACTATTGCACATGGCCTATGTTATTACTTGACCCAAAGACCGCATGCTGTCCTCAGAATTGGTTCTCTTGCTTCACACAACACACATCTTACTGAAGTACTGGGACACAAATGCCAGTGCACTGAGGTTCAAGACACACCAATATTGTGAGGTAGATGACGACAGGCAATGTATTACGCTGTGACCTGCACAGCTACATGCAACAAGACTTCTCTATAACGTATCAAACAGAGTTCAGTATCTAGCAAAGAGTTACAGTGCAAAACATGCTAGTTTTAAGAAATTTTCGGTCACTTTTACATTTGAGTGAAAAAAAATTGATTTGGGGTAATCAAAATTCAATTGCAGCATATTGTTTATGCATCGTCATCTGGCATTAAAAGTATAAAACTACAACTGATCACGTGACTGCCTGACTGCATGGCATTTCATGTTCGGTAACTACCTTACATAAGTAGTTTTTAGTGGATTACTCCACCTAGATTGCGCTGAAAATTGGTATGTTATATTGGTATGTTATGTATGTGTAACACGGTCCCTTATTTAAAACTGCCGTGTCCGATTTTGAATGCGGGAAACAGTTTTGGTGTTGGCATTCTATAACAGCAAATTTGTTTTAGAGTGAAAAGTGTTTAGTATGTGCGCGTTCTGAAGTCCCAGAATCACTTAGTAGATGGTAAAATGATGGTTAAATTCATGGCAGTTGCAGTCACATGTTTGGCAAGAAAGCCCTCAAAGTCAGTCGCAGGTGAAAAAGTTGCCCATATTATGATGAATAAGATTATGAAGTTGACTTTATTCATGGCTAAAGTGCGAGTGGTGAAGTCGACAACAGACCAAAAGTGCAACTTAATGAGTGCAACAAACATGCAAAATTCTGCCAAGAAAAGGATACATAGATGTCAATAACTGTGTTGGGAATGAATGACCCACATGTGTGCCTATACATGTAATGAAAAGTCTATCCTTACTAGTACTTTATGCTTTGTTGCATGAAAATTCACCTTTTAGTGTACGTACTTGATTTAACAGGCAGAGTTCAATGTCTATATAATCAAGTACTGTGTTATTGTGTAATTATTTATATTTCTCCAAATATTTAGCTGCACTGCGCCTCCAATCGCATTCATTGAAACCGTATGCGACTAGTTCTGAGGCAGAAAGTTATTGAATGAAAACTTTTTGTGATACAAAAGAAAATAATAAACCATTTGCAGAAGTTTTCAAAGTTCCTTCCATTTATAAAGTCTCTGAATTGTTGAAAAAGTTTTTGAATGATTCTGCAGAAATAATAAAAACATTCGAGGACGAATCTACAAAAGAAGAAGAAGTGCAACATTTTTTAAATCAATTTTTACCCCTGATATGTGAGGACTTGTCTGTTTTATATAGATATCGTGACACAAGCAAGACTGGTGCTGCAGCAGTTCATTATAAAGTAGACTGCTCATTTGTGCAAAAATCTCAGTCTACAAATACAACACAAGATGTATCATTCTCTCAGTTGGTTTTTGTTTCTGAACTGAAAAGACCAAGGACACTCATGTTCATGTACATGCGCAGTACATGTACGTAATTAAAGTACACATTTTCAAAAGTTGATATTCCATCAGCCAGAAGCACTTCTAAATGCCCGACTGCTGCCTGATTAAACTCTAATGGTGCTAATGCAGCTTGCGGGATAATTTCCTAGCAAATTGCACGGACCCGCTACTTTCCCGCTACTATCAAAGGCGATGAAGCAGTTTGTATTCTCGTCCATCATCTGAACTAGTGCGCCACAGGACCCGCTATTCTCCCATTCTGTTAGGTATGGCTCTGAAGGATAGTCCACGACTAGAGCGTATTCATGACTGATGGTAGTTACATTCATTTGGGAAGAGGTATAGTTATAGTGGTATTTTCAGAAATAGAATGGTTTAGTTCCTTCAACATCAGAAACATCCCTGGCTTGTTTTTAAGTTCGAATTGAATCTGAGAGTTCTTCAAGTTCCTCTTCCTTCACTTCCAGTACAATACACACGGCGCGACAGTGTACCGTATGCAGCCTTGTATATTGCACCCATACTAATCGATACTCGTCTGCACTCGACACGTGGGCAGTTTTTCATACGTCACGAATGCGGCGCCTGTATACGTCTCAGAACGAACACTTCGCTTATACGTATGATATCGCGGTCTGCATATGGATTCAGTATATTCGTCATCACCTGTCTGCATACTTCAGATGAACGCGTGCAGACTCTGTACACGTCATGTATTCGAGTCGTTTCAAATCCATTTTCTGTTCTGCATACTTGAAGGCTAGTGCTTAAACCCTGAACCACGCCAGCAATAATTCAGAATTTAACGGCAAACTTTAATCAAATTACAGCTGAAATACAACTTGGTCAAAAAATAAACAGGTATAGTTTCAAGCTGGCGATCAACGTCTCCATCACATTTTCCTGATGTAGTTAGAGTTGCACTCTCCGCCTAGCAGAGGCCTCTTGGAAGGCGAGCACGAGCCTCTACTACTCTCGCGGCACTTGTCGACGGTTTCCTTACAAGCACACGCTAAAATATTACAGAGGTTATGCACAAAGAACTCAGCATTTACTTACTCTCTGACCGCGGTGGTAGCTAGCTTATGCTTTACAATGCTATCGTCGTCATCCCCTTGGTTGGCCATGCAGCGAAACGTTTTCATTTGGCCGTAGTACACCCTGGCGTCGGATCAAGAGCTGTGGTCAGAAATGAAAGTCATAGCATGCCTACTCTGTACCTGCGTTTCTTCTTTTGCCGGGGTTGGTCACTTCCACCCTTTCAGTCTCGATGTACTCGCTTAAATATCTCCTGACCCTGAAGTTATTGGCACGCGCACATAATCCACATGCACATATACAACGTACTATGCTCTTCGCGTAATGGCGTTCTATTGGTCGGCACTGTGCTGAAGAGAACAAACATGACGTAAGCATGTAAACCTTTGTGACAACTTGAAACGCCGCCTAACTGCATCTACTGAATCACACACTTGTCCTGGTTTGACACAAGCAACACCTACAGTGTAAACACGCACAACTTACCAGGCCTAGACTGCTTAAGTCCGTTTGGTATGCCTTTATAACCTCCGCCTGTCACCCGCGTTGTCCGAAACTCTCTATCTTGCACAGTTGCACCTCACTGATTCGTCAGCTATATAGTGATCAAAATCAACAATCCAATTTCTCTTACGTTGGGAACGGCTCCATTAGTACTGTCTCCACAGATAGCCCAGTAGTCCAACTTTCCTTTCCTCCTATTTCGTTGGGAACTCAACCAAGTTGCCTATTTTTGTTTCCTTTGCTCGATCGTGCGTCGTCACCTCCACTAATGACCAACACGTGCAAAACTTAAAACCGAGCATGCGCAGATAATGATATCAAAATTAATTACTCAAATAGGCCTACAGGCTACACCCGCTAGAAATAGTCACAGATGTAGGTATCAGAAGTTTACAATGATTATAGGGATCCAATAACTTACCTGTGAGTACGCGACTCGGTCGAGGTAATTATAGTAGCCACACTCATATGAATGCGTTTTCATGGGTGTGGTTAAAACGGCCTATATTCCTATTTATTGCGCACTATCGTAATTTACGGGCTAAACTGCTGCTCGCGATATGGGTGCGATACGCAGCCGATACTTAGCCCCAACTGCACACTGCACTGGACATTGACATATCTAGGTACGAGTATGTATATTGGTCCGCACATGTGCATGTCTGGATATGTATCTGCATACCATGGCGTGGGCAAACTCTGCATATTACTGCATACGATACTATGTCACGCAGTGACAATAGCTTGTGGATCAGAGCAACCACTGCAGCAGCACCCTCTAACACTTCTTTCTGACACTGCAAGTTTAGCCTTAGCCCCCTGACTCCTTCCCACACACACTTTACCCCTTGTATTCCATTTGTACCTACCACCTGGAACCACACTTAACCAATCCATTTGGGGGTTACACTTGGGTGGCACCCTTCGGGCTTCTACCCTGACCAACCACGTCAAACCCATGACCGCGTCATGGTGTGGTTGCACCCAAGGCAAGCCAGCACTACCTTGGTCCCAGGTCGGTCAGCGGGGAGGGCCTACCACTCACCATGACCATGTCATGGTAGTGGCACATCTGGTCGCACCCAAGGCAAGCCAGCACTACCTTGGTCCCAGATTTGGCCTGATTTTGTACACTGATTTTCCTGTCACATAATATTTTCATATGTCTCAACGGTTACTGTCTTTCTCATCAATGGTATGGTACATTACCAAACACACTCCACATTAAATTACAAGAAAAAGTCTTACATTGCCTATGTTTGAACTAGGTGATTGGAACAAGGGGTAGAATCTGGACTAAAGGTAAATTTATGAGGTAACCACACCAATCCTCTACGCAAAGTTGATCAATTTTCCTATCTGGTCTCCACTCAGAAAGACAAACAGATCTGTCTGTGGCTACAGTGTGCCTATAGAGACAGTACAAGTCACAAGCCCTATCTCAATTGCAAATCAAAGTTAATGAACATAGACACACCAATACACATGAAGTTCCATGTACAGATGCATATCACATTTGTAAGCATTAAATCGTTCCAAGATCCTTCTCCACTAAAGCTGTAATTAATGTGATAGCTTCATCATCATCACCACAGAAACAGTTGTAAAATTTAACCAGGAAGTTGCTACACCGTTTGTGGACTAATGTTTGTATGACTTGTTTCATTGCACACTGAGTGTTGAAAAGAGAGAACTTGATTTGAAGAGCTTCGGATTCTTCACAGAGTTTATCCCTTGGAAAATGTTGATAATCAATATGAATTTCTCGTGATCTCGCAGCAAACCATAACAGTACATAAAATAGATTTTCATAGTCCAAAATGAAATGAGCCTTGATTGGATCTTTTAGAATACATTTATACCAACGATGTGAACAATATGCAATAGTTCCAAAGAATGCATCAAAAACAGTAGTATCTCCAATTTCTCGGGAGAGTCCATAATCATTTAGTATACACTTACATGTCGTATTCTCCTTGTACAGTAGAATATTCGAAGGTGATACATCCCCATGTAAATTGTTCTTGCTATGTAAAAATTTAAAAGCAGATAATACACTTTGAACCACCAGACGAAACGTTTCAAAACTATATTCTTCAAACTCCAGTGTTGATGATGCATAAGGAATCTTCAATAAATACCCAACATTTTCAAAAGTATGGTCTTTAATAATTTGAGCCAATGCTTCACATTGCCCTTTGCACAACTCGTGCACTGCAACTTCACTGTCAAAATGATTCCGATGGAGGGTGAGATCATAACACTTCAAGATTTTGGAATTGGAATAAACAGCAAAAATTTGGGAAAACTTCCCTGTGTAAAGATGATGATTCACACCAGCTTCACAACCTAATTCTTGCAAAACAGCTGCAGGGATAGGATCGTGAAAAAGAGGTTGATACCCAAATAACTCAGGTTTGGTACAGAGGAGACCTACTAGAGAATAAAATCCGTCCCCCAAATTATTGTCCCCTCCAAACAAGTTACTATCACAGGAACGAATCATAGTACCGTTTTCATAGAATTTAATAAAGCTGATTCTGTGTCCATCTGAACGCATAATGTAAACAAACTTTCTCTTCTGTTTTTTTATTAACTCTACGACACGATTAATCAATTGATTAATATTTCTTTTATAATTGATCAATCGGCTGTTTATATACATGTATAGAACACATGCATCGCATGCGGCGTATCACACTACAGTGCATTATCTCTGCTCTATACGCTACCACAACGACATGCCATCGCCGAAACGACCACCATCACCCTTCATGAAAAACTCATCACTCGGTGTCAGCTCCACCGACTCCAGTTTTTGTTTGTAACGCTCCTTTCGCTTGAAATCTGCCGATCCATCACGATTTACCATACGTGTTTTGCCCTCCAAAAAAAAAAAATCACATGCCTCTCACGTGACGCGCGGGTTCTCACCGAAATCATCTATGCGACATACGGCAATGACCTCACTTCCACAAGCTTGTCTCACACTGACGAAAGCAAGTATTGGACCCCCCCCCCCCCCCATGGTTATGCCCAGGACGCTGCCGCAAAGGCACGCTACGGGCTGGGTATATTAGATAGCCGCCTCCCCCATGCACCTGGAACAGAACTGTGGGTAAGAGGCACCATCACTACTGTTCCTTAGAAATTCATCAGTTTACAGCCGCCTAATTAGAAATGCCGGGGTATATATAAACACCGATAGTTTGGCACGCAACGTCATAAATCAGCGGCATAATTGACATCATTAGAAAGAGGTCGTATAGCTATGAATAAACTCCTTATCTCTCTCGTGATCGTTGTAGCATGTCTTCTGAACGTTGTCCGTTCCACTCCCCTGCCTCCTGTAGACGTTACCAACAAGGTCATACTGTACAGTCGACTGTCCGGACGATTTGTTCGCGTCGCCGACAACGGCGCCATCACAGCTACTAATCGAAACCAAAAGTCTTCATCAGTATTCATCATGTACTTGAAGAACTCTCAGGTTCAACTCGAACTTAAAAACAAGCCAGGAATGTTTCTGATGTTGAAGGAACTAAACCATTCAATTGCTGAAAATGCCAACATAACTACCTCTTCCCAAACTACCATCAGTCATGAATACGCTCTAGTCGTGGACTATCCTTCAGAGCCATACCTAACAGAATGGGAGAATAGCGGGTCCTGTGGCGCACTAGTTCAGATGATGGACGAGAATACAAACTGCTTCATCGCCTTTGATAGTAGCGGGAAAGTAGCAGGTCCATGCAATTTGTCAGCAAACAATCCCGCAAGCTGCATTAGCACCCTCCCAGCTTCCTCCTAACAGTCAGCTAGCAACAAGGAGAAGCACGCGGGCGTGCACAGCTTCTGGCTGAAGGAATGTCGACTTTTGAATAAGTGTACTATAAGTACGTATACTTACTGCGCATGTACATGTACATCGATCGGCTGTTCTCAAGTTATCAGTGTGTATATAGAACATAATGCATAACATGCGGCGTATCACACTACAGTACAGGTGGGACTGTCGCATTTAAGTCGCGTATACGATCGCTCTGTTGTCAGTGCTATGTACTGGCTATGGACCGATGCATACAGCGCATTCCATGCAGACCGCATATTAACATTTTACTACTGTAACACATTTCCTGCATGCAGATATGGGAAATTTGTATATACGCGTTACATGCAGTTCCTGCAACTCAATTCTGAATTGAGGCAAATGCACACATGTAATATGTAAACCAGTCTACGCTATATACATTTGAGTCATATCCATACTGTCAGTGATAGGCTGGCCATCATGTCTCATTTGGAGTTGTCAATTGCAATAAAAGTATAGCAGTAGGATGCGTGCCACAAGTAAGATTTACTACGGCAAAAGCAACATGGCTATATTGCCACCACAATCACTAACTTCATTCCATCTGTCAATTGCATGTCTTTTCAAGTACTATGCATGTATGCATGCACCCATTTCGAATTCATTGTTGTAGAGATGCAATGGTATTGGCCGGGGAGCTGGGCATTGCGCTTTCCATTTAGACCGTCAAAGCCGGTCAGTTGTCTGCATGGCAACCAGGTTAATTGAACTATCCCAAATCGAAGTCTGTAAGCTTGTAATGTGGAAGACCTCATAACACAACAATAGATGGAGAGACCACACCCCTCTACCAACACAACAATAGATGGAGAGACCACACCCCTCTACCAACACAATGAGCAATGGAGAGACCACACCCCTCTACCAACACCCCCAGTTAACTGCGTTTCAGTCTAATTTTCCTTATAAAGGCCTTCAACGTACAATTTCTCTCTCTCCTTCAACAATAATCCTCAGTTTAATTTTTTTTACTACCCTCCCCTCACAATCCTCTTTCTCATCCACCTGCCAACATGGCTCCCTGTGCTTTTAACCTCATGGCTTCCCATGATCATCACGATGTCACAGAAATACATGTAGCTATCTTTATAGAGGGATCCCCTGGTCTGAGGATACGCTCCAAGACTTTCATTAACCACACCTGATGCCTACCAACAGATACACACACCCCACACTCAAACACAACATTCTCAACATGCACATGATAACGCAATCAAGCACACTTGTACGTGGTACATGCATGTACTCAACAGACACATTATGCACACCCACACCTACACGTACACGTGTATACACTCGCACAATGTACAAGGCATGAGCTAGCACCAGTAGCTCCAGAGATCCAGCTTGTTATCCAAATGCTAGACTATTTGAGACCCGAAAGAAATGAGTGATGATCAGTGCATGCAACACAACAAGAGATAGAGAGGACATCACCCCTCTATCAACACAACAGATACCACAATATCACTCCCCAATTAAATGTCTCCATTCCTTCTCCCATTAAAGGCCCTTAATGGGTCCTACGCACAATTCCTCATTCTCCCCCTCCTGCTGTTCAACTCCTGTCGCCTGCCAACATTGCTTCCTGTGCTTTCAGTGACGTCATGGCTTCCCATGATCATCATGATGTCACAGAAATAGCTATCTTTATAGAGGGTAGATAGCCATCAAATGCATCAATCTTGCTTACTCATTGCATTCTGTTTATATGATACGGCGTTAATAATTTATTACACTGCACGAAGAGCAGTTCCACCCAGCGGCGGATCCAGGATTTCTGGAATGGGGGGTCTAATAACTATTTCATAAGCGGGGGTGGGTACTGGAGGGGGCGTGCCCCTCCCGTAACAGCTAGGGGGTATGGGGGAGCGCTGTAAACTCCCCCAGTGGGGCCTGGGGCGAAGCCCCAGCCGCTTTTTCACTTTTGCGTTCATTTAGCATGAAAATAAGCATACTTTGAAAGTGTATTCAATATTGATAGCTAGCAAGCGCAATATTTGAATTGATTAATATAGAAGCCTGCGTGAGTCAACGTGGATAAGCTACGCAAAGCCATTGTGACCGTATTCTGGTCTAAACGACACACGCGTTTTACTTTTAATAGTATTATATACCTACTTGATTTAGCTCTACCTGTTTCCTTTGATCCCTTACACCATTCCATCGCGTAGCAGCAATACTAATTAAATACTGCACGCTTGGAGGGCCTTGGCTTTAGAACCCCCCCCCCACACACACACTTTCACACACACTTTGGGTCGAATGCTAACTCGCTATCAGTTCACTCGCGCTCACTAGCCCTAAACGCTTCGTTTTTCAACTCGTCAATTATTCAATTAATTATTCATAAGTTAATTTATTCATAACTGGTCGGGCCGAGGGGGGGGGGGGGGGGGTCTTTAGACCCCTTAGACCCCCCCCTGGATCCGCCACTGCCACCTTGACCTGAAATTTGGTTTTGTCATTCTTCATGCAGACTGCATGGAACCACTGCAGAAGAGTATCATTTATAGGTTGATATGCCGGCAAATACAGTACATTGGGATATTCTTCCTGATAGGGGTGATAGCCATCATAATATTGTTTCCTCATTGCATTCTGTTTCTATGATACTACCGCTGGATCAATCCCACAGTCATGTGCATGTTCTTCCTGTAGCGGAACATTAATAGAAAATTGGTTTTTCTGGTGTTTGAATAGGGCAATTATAAGCATCATGTAGACTTGGCAAGCTCTTTACCTCAATTTCTGTCCAATATTCTATATTGCACATAAAAAATAAACATCATCAATCTTTTATTTGTTCATACGGCTATAGAAACACTTCCCTGTCAATCTTATAAAGCATCCCTTACAGCAATTGGTGAGAGATCACTCCATCTCTTGCTGTGTTTGTAGAGGTGTGAGGTCTTGCTGTGTTTGTAGAGGTGTGAGGTCTTGTTGTGTTGTGTTGGTAGAGGTTTGTTGTGTTTGTAGAGGTGTGAGGTCTTTCCATCTCTGGCACATTTTTTATTATTCATTTCTTCCACTCGTGTGGGTCTCAAATGGTCTAGTATTGGGATAACAATTAAAGGTGGACCTCTGGAGCTATGGGTGCTAGCACTGTGCATACATGCATGCGTGTGTGCAGTGTGGGTGTATATGTGCCTATTGAATACATGTATATACATGTGTATTTGTGTGCTTGAGTGTGTTTTCATATTTCTGTACAATTGTTGTGTATTTGCATTTATTTGTGTGCTTTGAATGTGGGGTGTGTGTATCTCTTAACTGAGTAGGAGGCGTCAGATGTATTGAATGAAAGTCTTGATATACAACAGTTCCTTGCATGAGAGTGTACCCTCAGGGATCCCTCTATCTAGATAGCTACATGTGTGCTTGAGTGTGTTTGCAAGTGTCCATTGAGAATGTTAGGTGTTGTCGTTGAGTGTGTGGTTGCATAAAGGTTCTTACGGAGTGCACAAAATCTATGCATATCTGCTGCCATGCATTTGCCTCAGTAGGATCAAAGAAATCACAATATGCTATGCGAAACACCTACCAGAAATAATGAAGTACCATATGAGATACACATTCACTTAGAATACATTGTGTACTTACTTTTGACAAAGCCAGTAACACTTTCCGTTCTCCCTCTCCAATGTACGGACTTATTATAAACAGAGCCATCTGAGACCAGGCCTTGTAGTCTCTCCCAACAAATGATTTGTAATGATAGCACAAATTTCCGTGAATTTTCACACGAAATCCAGAACAGCTAATGCTGTGATCCGAGTAAGTATTTCTGCCTTTTGCACTTAGGACAAGGTGGGCATTACGTCTTTCAAGAAATACTTGCAGGCACCCATTAGTATGGTATGTAATACTTGTATCGGTATATATGTGCATAGAGAATGGTGTTCATAGCATTAGTGCTTTACATAGTGATCTCACCTGTATATAATTACCTGGTACATGCAACGTTGGATTGCTGTCCTCTCTAACACCAAACAATGTACGGGGATCTGTTTGTAATTGTTGTGTTGGTTGAGAAAGAATCACTTCCATCTGCAATAGAGAGTTCTGTATCGTCCTTTCGGTAGATATCAAGTGTGGAGAAGCTAGCATCTCTGTCAAGCCTACATTTTAGATAACAGAATGTTTAAACGCACACAGTACAATACGCTGAAATGCGTACCATACACAACCTACAATACTTCTTAGCTGAACCACCTAAATGGTTGAGCAACTGGGATGCCATAGGATTATCGCAAATGATGCACAGCAAAGGAATTGTTCATTCACACTAACTGCCGGCAGTAGCAGACCCAGGATTGTGTGTGTGTGTGTGTGTGTGTGTGTGTGTGTGTGTGTGTGTGTGTGTGTGTGTGTGTGTGTGTGTGTGCGTGCGTGCGTAAGTGCGTGTGTGTGTGTGTGTGTGTGGGTAGACTGTGATTTATTGAATAATTTACAAGGAGGAGGGGGTTCCTCTCTGGGGATATGGGGGGAGCGCTGAAAGGTCCCATTAGGGTCGGACTTCACCCCAGAAGCTCAACATATAATAGTCACACAACATTCCTAATCAGTATACAGTGTGTTTAGGTGAGATTAACGACTTACTTTTACGTCTTTTTCCAACAAAGTCCGAAATGGAACCGGCTTCGTTAAGAGTGCTGCCATTGAATAACTGCATGCAAGCTCATCAGATTGTATTCAATCGTTAATAATATTGTTACTAGAGTTTGAAGGTCCAGACACACACACACACACACACACACACACACCCGTGGATCCGCCGCGGATTTGTCTCGTCAGAGCGCGTGGCTGCATCCCTGCACAGTGGCGGTTGTTCAGTGGGCTTTGATTCTGATCAGCAACATGGATCGTTTGGCTGCATAATGCGGTAAACCTGGGACCTCGCAAGGGCAACCATGCAGAGTCATCACTACATGTAGTGTAATAAATAATGAATAATAAATGCCGAAGAGCTGGATGATATAGCTGCACATGACAGTGACTTCGACTATGTGGCAGTATCTGTCAGTGCAACTCCAGTCAGCATTAGTTACTGCAGGTCAAGCATGACTTAATTTGTCCGAATGTGATTTATTGTGCAAACGAGCTGTGTGATCATATAATATTCCATTCCGCCTGTTCCAACTGAAATACGTAACTCAAATAATTCTTTACATGTGGGTACATAGCTGTCTACAGATCGGAACATTACAGTAATGAAGCTGGTACAGTATGTAAACATACACTAGCGCACTGTAATTACAATCAGTAGCGGGTTGTATAAACGACACCGTTCCGATCTGATGCTACGCCCGATGCCGTACCAGATTGTATTACGATCGGTGTACCATTATGTAATGTAATACGGGCCTGTTACAGGGCGAAAACTTTCCGTTATGTACGAGTAATTTTAATTCCATAAAGAATACCGTATAGATCAAATATCGCTATGGTAACGTTGTTAACATAAATATCAACATATGTCGCATATATTTGTCAGTCGTACGGCGCACGCGTATGACTTTTGGTACCCTGAGCACACACACAAATGATAGATATCCACAGGCAAACCTCGGGCAATAACTTGGGGCAGTACCATCTATGTGCATGCCAACTCCCTTGTCTGAGCTACCCTGTGGTCTTGTCTAGATAGAGCGGCAAACCCGACACTCCTATGTGTACTGAAAATAGACATTATGGTTTGCTAGGTAATAGACATGGCTATGTACAAACCTTCCAGCCAGACACGGTACTATGGCATGATACGCATTGACGTAGAATCGTGGTGTGCATCAGTGATAACCCACTATTTATATACATAATTATTTCCACACTGATTTAGAATTAGTTTGAAGTCTAATCTCTCCACTTGTAATGTAGTCAGGGTTTGCATTCACACGATCTACAGCAGCCTCTTCAACTTCGTCAGATACTATTTGCTGGTAGAGTTTGTCCACATAAACTGACAACAATAGATTATCGAGTAACAATATGCATCAATCAGCTCAGTCCCTACCTGAGTGGACGTATCGCAGCTTCACTTCACCCAAACCAGCAAACGTGCAGAAATTCATGCACTGGCGTGGTAACATGTCAGCACAAGAGAAAGCATGGACAAGTCTGAAATCAATCATAATGTTGGTAGTCGTACATCTGATTGGCAAGATAATAGCCAGACAGAACTCAGCCCAGACACGTGATTGCTTGCACTTTGGGCAAACTATTTGTTCTCTGGTTACATGTCCCTTCTAAGTTGAACTGAATAAAAGAACAAGTTACCCAGTACTCGGCAGAACATCCTTACACTCGTAAATGAGGGACATCCTTATACTGGTACATGAGGGACATCCTTATACTGGTACATTAGGGACATCCTTATACTGGTACATGAGGGACATCCTTATACTGGTACATGATGGACATCCTTTATACTGGTACATGAGGGACATCCTTATACTGGTACATGAGGGACATCCTTACTGGTACATGAGGGACACCCTTATACTGATACATGAGGGACATCAGAAGTAATAAAGAAGACTAGAACAAAAAGAAACATTTTGATATTAGAAATAAGATACACAATCATGTTTGTGGGCACAGAGCATGTGTAGTGGAGTTATAATTTGATCTGCAGAACTGATTTGAAACTACATTAACTGAATGCCATTGTATTAGTAATATGACATTATCAATTATAAGTTTTGGTGATGAACTGCGACGGGCATAACATGATGATAATAAATACCCATATGCATAAATATTGTCTTCACCACCATGTAGAACTATTAAACAGTGCTCTGTGAAAGATACCATTATTAGGTACCTTATAGTTGTTTCATGTATTATTGTTAATAATATATAATACATACATACATACCCTGATAAAAAGGCTCTGCCTAGCTCAACACCACTGTTGATTAGCTGCTTTTTTTCATTTGATTGAAAAGTATTGCTCTTGCAATATTGGAACTGCCGAACTTATATCTAATGTACACATTGTACAGGTGTGTTTACTAAACTTACTGTGTAGAATTGTAAATGGTGTCAACACTATGGAGTAGTCGCTTGATATTATTGATGACATGTGCCTGTGTTGTGGCATTGATAGCTAGCTGTATGAAATGATGAGCCCATTTTACAGGTTCAAGCTTATATGTGCCTGCTCATTATCATCTGCCACTTTGTCTCACAAGAAGGTATGTGCTGTGTGTGTGTGTGTATGTGTGCATGTGTGTGTGTGTATGTGTGCGGATATATAATGAACATCATAAATCAGTGATTATGGAAGAATGCATCTGTGGTTACTACGACAACCTCATCACCCTCAGGCCATGCCTACAGCCTCACATGTGATGCTTCCCTCTCCCAACCCATCTGCCCTGGTGCCATGGTGTCATGCACCTGCACGGTCGCTGGGACAACCTCCAACACCAGATGGGTGTTCACCTCCATCAAGCCCTGTCCCAGCACCTCCAACACCAGATGGGTGTTCACCTCCATCAAGCCCTGTCCCAGCACCTCCAACACCAGATGGGTGTTCACCTCCATCAAGCCCTGTCCCAGCACCTCCAACACCAGATGGGTGTTCACCTCAGGGGTGTAGACAGCTTTTCAAAAATGATCTGTCATTGTGTCAGACAGTTTCAACATTTGTTCGGACATGATCTGTCATTGTTTTTTTGCACAAATTACATGCATGCTACAGTTACAGTTACAATTAAAAATGGTAAACTATCACTAAACAAGCATATACATATAGTTGAGCGAATATAATCTTCGAACTGCCTACAAACGGCACACCACAGCAAGTGTACTGACGTCTTGTCATCTTGATCTACATCACATTTTAACCACGATAACGTTTGGTACTCCTTATCGTAAAAGGATTGCCACTTTTTAAAACATTGCAAAGATACTTGGCGTTTAGAACGTTTTGCCATCGTAGAGAAAATCATTAATTAGAATATGATTTATGAATGAAGTTATTAAAGATGGTAGCGCGCGCATATAGATCTATGTACATGTATCACTATGCATGAAAAATAAACATGAGTAAAAAATAAAGGTATGCCGATGGTTGGGCCCTCCAGCGCTCTGTGTACGTATGCGCTCTCGTACGTGCAATAATTAATTGCAACTCAATAATTATGAATTTAATTGGTGAACGGTCATTTGGACCGACGGTCGGTAATAATGATCAGTCATTGTCTATTTGTGGTCGGTTTTTGACCGATGTCCGACTGCTGTCTACACCCCTGCACCTCCATCAAGCCCTGTCCCAGCACCTTCAACACCAGATGGGTGTTCACCTCCATCAAGCCCTGTCCCAGCACCTCCAACACCAGATGGGTGTTTACCTCCATCAAGCCCTGTCCCAGCACCTCCAACACCAGATGGGTGTTCACCTCCATCAAGCCCTGTCCCAGCACCTCCAACATTATATCGTTGGCCCAGGCACCTTTGTGCCATCCCCCTCTTCCTTCCTCTATGGGTACCTGTGGCACATACCTGAGTGCCGCTAACAACGGCCCCATGAGCTCTGGCTTCCCATGCCAAGTGTCCATGCTTACAATCATAGCCGATCCAAGCTTGAATGGCTTGATGTTTGAATGCTTAGATATGGCTACAGGAACTTTGGCTGGTTCCAGGAATGTCAGCATGATTGGTGAGTAACATCCTTGAAATAAGTTTCTTGTTGAACCATTCCTGTCCAAAGTAGTTGAATGATGTGTGCATGCAGTGTGTACTGGCTACATGCAGTGATGGTACAGTGTACCAGTCTTGGGCAATAACAATATTACTTGTATTGAAATTACGTATTCTCGCAACAATAGTAATATGTAATATTGATCGAAATTATTAGGATGTCTAAGTTATTTCGTAATATGGAATTGGTATTTTGTAGACATGGTAACGAGTAATTTTAAATAATAGGTATTACTTTAGTTATCACGTGAGCATTTATTTACGTTGTCAAAAAACATGGAAGAAGATGGCCGTTTGGTTCCTACTTCTCAATCTGTTAGTAGCGGCCAAAGCAGCAGTAGCGGCAGTGTAAAAGAGGCAAGTTTCCAGCCTCCAGCTATCCAGTCTGCGTTATTGGATGGAAAATACTTCCGTGTGACCAATATCGAGGGGGACAAGATCCGTGCAATATGCGAAATGTGCCCGAAGGATAAAACTGTTATTTCTGGATCGGTTAAATCTTCGTCAAATTTTAAGACGCAACTTAAGGTATGATATGCGATGTTAGAGGTATAGTGCCTAACCAGAATGGGCTATCCCATTTAATGACCGTACAGGGGGATAAAAGACAAGACAGTTATCTAGGGTGGTTAGCTTTGATATTAATATATTTTTCTCAATACCATTGTACTACATCATTCACATATCATGTATCAGCAATGACTTTGACAATAAAATGTAATCTGTAATGGAAAAATGTAATTGAAAATAATAATTGTAATAGGTAATGCAATTTCAGGTATTGTATATTGTGATGGGCATTTCCTCTGCCCATTCTCCCTCCACCAGTACTCAAGTGAGGCCAAAATGATTTTTGTCACCATGGATACGCCCATCCACTTCACCTTCGACATCGATCGTAAGGATTCAATGTGTGGTGAACATGCCCCTCCCCTTTTGTTATCCAGTAGTGTACATGTGCCGCGGGACACACCCTCCTTTCTCCTGCCGATAGATGAGCCCAGTTGCATGGCTATCGATAGCCATGATTAGGGCCTTGTGGAGGTGCCCCTAGTCGTTCAGGGGCACCAAGAGTGGCTCATGGAGCTTTTGTTGAATTTGAACAAAGGCCACTGGTATGCAAAATGTACAATCTACCCGGGTTAACCTATCTCGTGGCTAAACTATACCAGCAAACAATACAATTTATGCCACTTAGCGACACACGTCCGTCAGCTGCAGATAGCCAGGGCTACTGATAGAAGTAGCTGTAGGTAATGTTGTACTGCATCTGGGCAGTGGAGTGTGTGCTTCATCTGTTCAATCTAATGCTTCCTTCTATAGATTTGTAAGTCATGATGCAATTAGGTATGGTGATAATATTTTAGTTCGATGCTTGTCGTAATGCTTCCGATGCTTGTGGTTTAGGTGTGGTGATAATGTTTTAGTCGGAGGGTTGACGTAATGCAATTTAGCAGCACATCATTCGTGCTTTTACAGCTAAAGTTGGAACTAATTTAGCTGGTAGACCGTGTCTTGTTTGAGCATGGTTGAGTGGTTAACTTTCCCAGTACGATATTTAGGTTCTCAACAATGCTAGCAAGATATAATTTCTCTCCCTAGGTGGTGGTGCTTGCTCTGGTTTGCTCTTCTGTATAAATAAACCCCAAGCTAATTTCATTTCCTTCTGAAGTCTTTCTCTGAGATTTCGTTGTAGCACAGGGATGGTGGGACAAGTGCTTGCTACTATTCTAAATAATTGTTTCTGCCATGTGTTTGGGTAGACCAATAATGTTCGATTTAGTCAGTAATGACTCAATTCCTTCATCCTGTGGGTTTGTGGTATACATGGACTTCACGTGCATAGAGACTACTAATGGCTCTTCCTCACTATTCTGTAGTATCATTGTTTTAAACAATTCCAATAGCTGTTGTGAATTCTTTAGGTAGTATCATCGTTTTTAACATTTCCAATAGCTGTTGTGAATTCTTTAGGTATGTCTTAACTTTCGGGACAAGCTGTTTGAAAAAAAAATCAAGTCTGTATAGCTGCTCCATTTAATCCCGAGACTACTGGTCTGACTGCAAGTAGATATATTGTGTGTTGACTGGATCTGGTGGGATAAGGAAGTTGAGCTCAATATCATCGATAATACCCCACTCGATGTATAAAATGTCTCACTCTGTTTGCTATCTCTGGAGTCTTACCCCTTTCCAGTTTTTTATATGCCCTCTCATCTGCTAGATGTGCTTCCCCATCCATAATATATTTTATATATGGTCTTAAACCACTGTGTATTGCCTCCAACTTGACAAGTGCATGTGATTGGTGTGCCAGGACAAATGGGTTTGTCAATTCTAGTGGATGCCGCCCACACCATCTGCAATTTGAAACGGCATTTTAGAGCTAAATCTTATGCCGGCATTACAGACAAGGCTACGTTAGCTTGCATCCGAACTCACCTGTCTTTGTTTTTGCTCATTTTACCATGTTCTATTTCTTCTCACCTGCATGTAATCTTTGCACATTGACAGCGAAGTGCAATGTACGAGTTGGCCTCGACTGCACAACGACCAAAACCATTGTGAAATTCTGGACCTTGCCAATAATTGACTTAACTGACCCAAATTAAAGTTAACTATCCCAACACTACTTGATAGGCACTTGGTCACCAGAGGCTGTGGTTGCCATCAAGTTGTCACCTTGATTTACGATGACAGCGTCTGGTCGGATAGAGGCCAGGTCGTACGTAGCAACCGATGTTATGTTTTCGATGGTCGGGCTAACGTCGGCAAATTCACCTGCCTCCACACAGGTCTTTGGTCTACGCTCCATTATCTGAAGTTTCAAACTATTGTAAAATTGTTCATTGCCGACTATCTCTTGCAACTCCTCTATAGATTCGCAACCCTTCTGCCAAGTCTGTGTTGGACGGCGGCTATATAGGATATCCCATACATGGCATAATGTTTATTCCTTTCGGCATTTGGGTACTAAAACTGCTGTACCTACCATTGATGCGCTGTGTGTATTCAGGTCAAGTACCCTTACTTCACAACAAAGAGAACTGTAGCAGTGCAACCATCTTAGTATGTTCCTATTTCAATCTCATGCATGCATTCGCATGGATCTGACATATACCTCGCAAGTTATACATTGTAAGACACTTTAAGTAGAAACACTGAGAAAGAATGAAGTGGCTATATATATGCCTGAGTACAACTCAGGTTTGGGAACTAGCCTGTTCTGTTTCTAACTTTTTTTTTTACATTAATGCTTCATTCATGAGTCATTGGATCTGCAATTTGAGTATTGTTAATGTTTGTTTCAACCGTTTGCCAGAAAGAGGTGAAGGGCTCCTCTGATCTCATGCTTTGTATAAAGGCAACCGTCATGTTCATAAGGCTTTGACCATCAGAGGCTGATACAGTGGACTCCTGCAGTGCATTTGATAGGTTATCTGCCATGTTCAGCACTATTCTGCCTAGCTCTACCCCAAAGAAGAAGTCAAATGTCTCCATTTGCTTTGCAACCCCCTACATGAGCTCACATTTCACTGTCATGCGCTATTTCTTTGGCTTGACTGCCCATAAACAAATTCCTGGTACATCAAGACCAAAGTCGTCTTCGATTCATAGGCGTTGAATTGACACGTACGCAGGTATGATGTTGACATCACGTTTGTTACATATCATCTAAACAACTTGGACACCAGACCCTTTTTCTGCGTACCGGCTATCTACAGCTGCAAAAATCGGGGTCTGGGTACTAGTGCGCAGTTGCCATGCTGCACGCAGTCCGTGCGCTCGGGACCAAAAAAAGACAATTAAAAAAAATATTAATTTAAAAATGAAAGCCGTTACAACCAGAGCGCTGCTGCTTCTGTGCCTAATCGCGTCACGCACCAACGCTCAGCTTAGCACCGGCCAGAAAAAGGACATTCTGAACACCCACAACTTTTACAGGAGGCCTTCAGAGTCTAATATGGTGTGTCAGTCCTCCCTAAAAGTCCTGTGCAAATATTATCTCAATGTACTTTCTAGACCTGGAGCGAAAGCATAGCTGCTGTAGCTCAATCGTATGCCGCTAATTGCTTCAACGTCGCAAATACCAACGCGAGCTCAGTGGGCTTTGGAGAGAGTTGTGCGATGGCGCAGTACATACCAACTTATATAGCCAGGTGGCAGTTAACTATAACTTAACTTAGTACATATATTTAAGTACGGCTGCCAAAAAAATGGCTGTCAAGCCATTGAAACCCCCCCACACAGGCAAAGCTATATATGATGCCTAATTTTGCTGCAGTACAATGTTTCATCTGAGCATGTATCATATGTTGTTACTGACAATGGGGGTAACATTGTGAAAGCTTTTAAGACAACTGGCTGCACATGCGCGCATTGAAGAGGAGGAATATGATGCAAGTTGTGATGATGTAAGAGGTAATCCTTTTTTTGCCATAATTTGCAAATGCAATGATAGAAGTTGTATTCATCTAGAGAATGACGTCTCTGAGCCTGAGGAACAGATTGATGATGAAGAAGATGACTATAATGCTTCAGAGAGAGACATTGATTCAGCATTTGAACATATAAAACGTTTGCCTTACCTCCTGCAATGTGCTGTCAGGGACATAGACAAAGCCAATTTGGGTGCTGCAGTAAGTTTTTCATGATTAACAATGCATGCCATATTTATATGATGCCAACTTCCTGCAGGTGTGACAGAAAGCAAAAGCTCTGTGTTCTAAGTTTCGATCAAGCCACAAGGCAACCCACATGCTTAGGGACAAAACTGGGAAAATCCTTTTCAGTTTCACTGTAACACGTCGGGAGTTCCCTTTACCAAATGTTCCAGCACCTGCTCTCCTTGAAAGATGCAGTGCATGATGTCTTGCAAGAGCTTCCAGATTTAGAAGCTTAAAAGCTCACCAGGCTATGCAAGCAGAAGCAGAAGAAATAGAATTGAAGACCACCAGCTAGAGCGTGAAGTGATGATAAAATATAATTTTAAACTATAAAGACAAACTACCTCTTCATGTGACCATTTAACTTTAATTTAACTGGGTTATGGCTAAAACTAGTGTAGTTAACTATAACTAAACTGAAACAATATGGATAAGGTAATGAATCTATTTAACTTAATTGCATATGATTTGTATCATGTAGCTGCAGCCCCAGGAATGAATATTATTATGTAACCATTAGGGAAGCATCTACTTCAATGAGAGAATAATGGACCAACTGATAAAGGGTTGACAAGAGTTTGCTGCGATCTGGATGAGCATCAGGGAGAGAAGGATGTCAGACATCACATTGATGGCAAAAAACATTGCAGCAATGTCCAGGGTCTTGAAAATGCCTATTTGTGTAGGATCAACAGTTGAATGCAAGTGTGTAGTCCGAGGAACAAATTCCATAACGCAGTGGAGTTTTAATTCTGATGCTGGGCTCTGTGTTGGAAATGGCATTCACCTGTCGCAGACATTATTATTCGTAATTATTATCAGTAATTATTCGTATCTTATTTAATATCTGTTATGGCCAAGACGTGACATCCATCCACTATGTCAGGCGGGTCATTTCACAGTGAATTGTACCACCCTAAATACCTTACCTCCCCATATTGAGATACCATTCCCCATATATATTCTTCCAAGTGTAATACACAAAATTGCAATATATACGTATACCCTGGGTATATTGTTCCGTTTATTAAATATGGCCATCTGCATAATTAATTATTTTGATCAACTTTGTGGGTTTGGGGGAGCATTACTTGTGTGTGGTTTTGTGTGGGTGCAACATTTCTGTACAAGGTGATGGGTATTGCATGGGCATACCCATCATATGTAATATTGATTGAAGGTGTGCTGATGGGGTTAATGTATGTCATGAATTTTAATGAGCTTGTATGGTAGTAAATATATATATACCACAAATCACACCATTTTTTTTTTAAGGACAGCTCCTGCAACATCATACTCTTTGCTGTTTTAAAATCTTTGGGAATAGGATCCGTTGGGCTGATGTACCTCTTTGAAGGCTAGCAGCCATTTTGGTTGCCTCCCCAAAATGTTGTTTAGGTGAAGTGTTATTTCTAAAGTTTACATAGTCCTGATTAGGTGTTCATTACCGCAAAACCCACAAGATTTACAAAGGCAATTCAACAGTCTATAAACTCTTTGTGCAGAACAGCGCGCGAGCGCAGTTATCTATTGCTGGAACAAAAAAAGGCCAGCTAGCGCCTGTCTGGTCTAATAGTGCGCCACGCCAGCAACAAGTTTAACAACATAACGCTAGTGCGGCGCACAATTTAGACCCGAGAGGCGCTAGCTGGCCTTTTTGTTCCGCTTGCAAGCAAAGGATGACTATGCTCGCGCCGTTCTGCACAAAGAAACGGCTTGCTTTTGTGTTGGAGGGCTATAAAATTTAACATGCATGCGAGTGGACTATCAATTGTTGTTGAGAACAAATTCTGCCATGTCCTTCCCTGCCCGAAAGATTTGCTGCGATCCTTTCAAGCGCCATCACAAGGTGATTAAGCGGGATTTGCGTCCAGTGCGACACAAGCAGTTATAGATCAGGTTCCATTACTTCGTCTAACCCGTGATCAGTATGTGTGTAGTTTTTGCCGCAAACTAATCGATGCTCAGATCAAGACAGTCGCCGCATTTTCAGCGGAGGCTACGGAGCACATGGATGATGAAGCAACACACCCTGTTGATGACAGTCATGACACAATTAGTGTCGTGAACAGTGAAGATGAAGAAAGCGCGCTTTCATCCGGAAGTGGACAAACAAGTAGTGGTTGGTCTGGGAATAATGATGCTGGTTCATCCAATGCAAAGAAGAGGAAAGCTGAGGGGGATGAAGGTCAGCGTACAACACTGTCAGTGAGTGATGCAGAAGAAATGGTTCAGCAGCTCAAGGAGAAGTTCAGGTCAGCAACAACAAGAAGTGAAAGAATTAAAATCCTGACAGTACTACCCAAGAGCTGGTCGAAGCGCAAGATTGCTAAAGAATTTGGTGTCTCCAGATATTTAGCGAGAAGAGCAAAGAAGCTGGTAGCAGAGAAAGGGATACTTTCCAGTCCTAACCCTAAAGGAGGCAGAGCACTTCCTGTAGAAATAGAAGAGGAAGTGCATACATTTTTTTGGTCAGACAGCATTAGCCGTACAATGCCAGGGAAAAAAGATTTTCTATCCGTAAAGGGAGCTGATGGGAAAAGGGTACATAGGCAAAAAAGACTAGTTCTTTGTAACCTCAAGGAAGCCTATAGAGAATTTAAATTATGCCATCCAGATATGAAGATTGGCTTCACCAAATTTTCTCTTCTGCGTCCTAAAGAATGTGTTCTGGCAGGAGCAAGTGGAACACATTCCGTGTGTGTCTGCACCATACATCAAAACACTAAACTCATGATGGTAGGTAGCAAGCTGGAGATACTGACTGGAGGTAAATTTAAACACTATCGGCACTGCCTTGCAGCTATGCAATGTAACCCTCCAAATGTGGGGTGCTATTTTGGAGAATGTGAACTATGCCCTGGCACAGAACCTCTCCATACTTGCCTGCAAGATGCTATGGATAGAAATGATGTGGATGCAGTTGAATTCCAGCAGTGGACAACAACAGACCGTGCAACATTGGAAACCAAAGTCCTCTCTGTAAATGAGTTTCTTGGCACCTTCGTTACCATGGTAAAGAAATTGCTAGTTCATGACTTCGTAGCTAAACAGCAGACTGCCTTCATGCAGAAAACAAAAGAAAGCCTGAAGGAGGGAGAATTTCTTGTCATAGCGGACTTCTCGGAAAACTATAGCTTTGTGGTGCAGGACGAGGTCCAATCATTCCATTGGAATAATGGCTCTGCAACCATACACCCCTTTGTCTGCTACTATGTGGCAGAGGGTACTCTCAACACCCTTTGTTATGTAGTAATATCTGAATGTAACCAGCATGACACAATTGCAGTCCACTTATTCCAAAGGAAGTTACTGGATTTTGTTACAAGGGAGTGTGGAGGAAAGAGACCACAGGGGGTACCTTAAAGCGAGTTGCCTGTAGAGCCAGCCTTCAGCGGCCATACCAAGATCAAATTCTCACTGCGCGCCAGCTATACGAGTTTGCCATTACTGAAATCAAAGGGATGGACTTCACCTTTGCTTCACAGGAGGAGCATGACAGAGAGGCCAGTCTACTAGAGGAGCGGCTCAAAGCTAGTAGAACTGTTCCTGGAACTCAAAAGCTACACTCCTTTGTGCCACTTTCTAACAACACTGTTGAAGTTAAATCTTTCTCTAACAGTGGTCAATCTAGAATTGAAAAGGTTGCATTGGCTGCAGGCAACGTTCAATCCCTTCCTATCAGTGCCATGGGTGGCTATGTCACAGTTGCATATAATGAATCATGCTGGCTTGGCTGTGTGACTAATACAAATGAATCACAACGTGCAGTAACAGTTATGTTCCTACATCCTAAAATACCAGCTAAATCATTTGTCTATCCTGCACAAGATGATGTTATGGATGTAGATCCTTCGGATGTGCTAACACGTGTGAGCCCTACAACAGACACTGGTAGACTATACAAGCTAACCAAGAAAGAGATGGATGAAGCCAGCCAAACTCTAGCAGCCAGATGTGTAGACAGTTGAATTGCCTTTGTAAATCTTGTGGGTTTTGTGGTAATAAACACCTAATCAGGACTATGTAAACTTTAGAAATAACACTTCACCTAAACAACATTTTGGGGAGGCAACCAAAATGGCTGCTAGCCTTCAAAGAGGTACATCAGTCCAACGGATCCTATTCCCAAAGATTTTAAAACAGCAAAGAGTATGATGTTGCAGGAGCTGTCCTTAAAAAAAAAATGGTGTGATTTGTGGTATATATATATTTGCGACCTTACAAGCTCATTAAAATTCATGACATACGTTAACCCCATCAGCACACCTTCAATCAATATTACATATGATGGGTATGCCCATACAATACCCATCACCTTGTACAGAAATGTTGCACCCACACAAAACCACACACAAGTAATGCTCCCCCAAACCCACAAAGTTGATCAAAATAATTAATTATGCAGATGGCCATATTTAATAAACAGAACAATATAGGGTATGCATATATATTGCAATTTTGTGTATTACACTTGGAAGAATATATATGGGAAATGGTATCTCAATATGGGGAGGTAAGGTATTTAGGGTGGTACAATTCACTGTGAAATGACCCAGGCAGCAGATGAGGCAATATCTCAAATGACAAATGCATTCTACAGATAATGGTTGACAACTTGTTACTATATACATATATTGGGTGGGAGTGTGCAGTGTGATGGATGTTTGAGGAATGTGAATGATCCATACCACACAAAATGTTGAAAGACAAAGACATGTGTGGTATTGCAGAAATTGCAGCAAATAAGTTTCTGGAAATTGAGCTGTCACTGAAGGTTATGTTTTGAGAAATGCAGTGAAAACACAGTCAGAATACCATACTTCATACTTTTATTTTGCAGGTGTCATCTGTTGTAGTGACTATCCTCAAAATAGATTGTCTTCTCATTATTAATCAGTGTTACTCCTTTCATTTAGCTCATCATCAGTTGTAGTTTACTTTATCGTGGAGGCCAAACCGCTCATTCATAAACACTAATATAAATTAACATTACGGGATTGTTTCCGTGAAAAAAAAAGACGTAACATGTTTTTCAAGTTTGTTGATATTCAAGAAGTCTGAAATGTGCTTAATGTCTAATGTCCTGGGCATCATTACAGGGTACGTTAGTACACCCGGGTGTATAAAAATTCAAATTAATGCCATTTAGTTACTGTGCATCAGAACTGAAATCCAATAACATATGCATGTTTGTGATGCATGTCTAGCTCTAGGCTGAGATAGGTAAGGTCTTCTACAAACTTCTAACTAGTGAAGCTCCCCCAGTCGCGCCTAGCCTATACAATTGTGGTCCACAGAAGCAAATAGATTCGTTTTTTTTTTTCCATCAGAAAATGATCCACTTCAGGAAAAAGTGACAAGAGCTGAGGTTAAAGTAGCGACAGTTCTGGCACATCATGATATACCCATTGCCGTAACTGATCATACCTACTTGATTTTGTAGCTTGACATTAGCAGGTTAATGTATATATGCATCATGATGCATGTACCCTACAAGTATTAAATTATTGAATGTACAGTACTGTATTATATGAAAAAATATTTAATCAATATTATTCATTCGAAAATGAAAGCTGTTACAACCAGAGCGCTGCTGCTTCTGTGCCTAATCGTGTCACACACCAACGCTCAGCTTAGCGCCGACCAGATAAAGGAGATTCTGAACGCCCACAACTTTTACAGGAGGGCGCCGACTCCTTCGGCGTCCAATATGGCTATGATGAGTGGACAGAAGTTGAAGAAATAGCAGGATGTTTGCAGCTGGCTGCAGATGCATCACAGATGATGGAAGGTGGCAAATATCCAACATCAAGCTTGGTACTTCCTTGTATTGCTAAGGTAATTGAAAGTGTGGACCCAGCAACAAAAATATTGTTCCCATAGCGTACTGTGGATGGTCATGTTACCAGTACCCACAAACTCATTTCAAGCAACAGTTATGCGTGGTCGTGCAGCAATGCTAAAGGATCTGACAAAACGATGGATTTTAGAACTTGAAGCCGATTTGCTTGACTTCTATTTTATAGCTACAATTCTAGACCCTCGTTTCAAGGACTTCAAATTCCTGCAATCAAAGAATTCTAAAAAGAATATTCTGCCAGCTGAATGGTTGGCAAAAGCAACCAATTGTTTCAAGGTGGAGTTTGATTGCCTATGGTCAATTGAGGGAGTTGAGGTGCCAGAACTTGCTGAAGCTATTATTGCAGAGAACATTGGGACTTCTTTTTGTACCAAAAAAGAATATGGTATTAGCGTAGAAGGTTTTTTTCAAGATGATGCTGATGAGATAGCCTCTAAACCCATTATGTCATACAAGGGGCCAATATTTAAGCATCCCCGCAGTTTCAGCTAGGTGGTGGCAACAAAATGAGAATAGATTTCCTCATATAGCAAAACTGGCAAGACAATATCTTGGAGTTCCTACAACTAGTGCTTCAGTTGAACCAGTCTTCAGTGGCGTTGGACTGACATTTGCTGATCTTCGCAGGATTCTACACTTCAAATATAACTTGTAAAATTCATGTATGCAGCTTGCGTGATTGCATGCATAGTTCTGTGTATACATGTATATCTGACAGTTTATTCGTAATCAATACTGCAAAAAGAAGCTTGGAGATTGTAGTATTAGATGTGGATGTTAGAAAAGATGGGAGTGGCTCATAACCTTTGGACATGCCCTCTTCCTTAGCGGTAATCATTACCATTCAGTAAGAAAGCTTATGGGTAAATTTATTATCGATAACGAAGAGAAATTTCAGTACATAATCGACAAGAGGTATTTACTTACTGATAATTATCGATAAGCTCAAAACCTTACCGATAGTTGACCCTAGCGTTGGAGAGAGTCGTGCGAAAGCGCAGTACATACCTGGCAACGTCCAGAATTTCACAGCGGCTTTGGTCGTTGCAGTTGAGGCCAACTCGTATGTGTACAGCACAAACACCTGCACTTCGCTGTCAACTTGCAAAGATTACATGCAGGTGAGAAGAAAAAAACAAAGACAGGATGAGTTCGGATGCAAGCTAACATAGCCTTGTCTATAATGCCGGCATAAGATTTAGCTCCAAAATGCCGTTTCAAATTGCAGATGGTGTGGGCGGCATCCGATCAACTCGGGTGCAGTGCGTACATGTGCAGCTACCTCAGTCTTAGACAACCTTGGCATGCAGCCAACTCTGTCTTACTCTGATCCCTCACAGTGATATTGAAGTCGGCCACACCCCGACCTTCACACATGTATATAAGGGGGCATTAGTTGTTAAATCCTGTATAAATTCATGAGGCAGTTTAGTCTTAGCTGTGTGAACTGCCCTAAGTAAACAAAAAGTTACATCCCCAATTGACAGTAGTCGAAATTATTTCATGACTGATCTGAATATGCAGGCAATGAATATAAAAAGAAATGAGACACACAACAATCCACATACAGGGCATGATAGTAACTGCTCCATCAGGCCTCAGCTTGCCATGGTGGCAGAACAACAAACAAAGCTGTGCCTCACCTCTTATGGTATTTATTCGGCTAGAGTGCACCAAGGCATAGATTGTCCAAACTGTGTCATACAAATACAGAATGCTATTACTGAATGCCCTCATATCATAAAAAGTGGAGAGTTGTGGGTTGTGTTCCCCAGTTTCAAGCAAGATGGTGTGAATATCCTTTCACCAGGGTCACCCATACAAGTTACTCTCTTCTGGTCACTATAGCAGCAATCCCATGGTAGACAAACCATTCGCCTGTCCCCTGGAGGGGACCCCCCCTCACCTATACTTGGAGTGGTGCCCAGCTTTGGGCAGGCACGTGTGACCTTCAATCACACACTAAAAGGTTTACTACCAAAAAAGGTGAGTCACTCTTTGAAACAATGCTCTGACCAAATGCTACGAATAACGGAACTGAACTACATCTACCTAAAAATTTGAATATTTTGCTAGAAGTGTTAACAAATAAATTAATTTAGCTCATAATCAGTGAATGAGGCAGCATTTCTCTGTGAGAAATGAGATTGGCTCTCCCCGAACTCACTGCACATGACCTGATCCGATGTACCAATCTCACGCAACCCTATGAGGCAGAAGACGGTAGAGGTTTAAACCTTTTGCAGGCTGAGGGCAACGCTGAGGTCCAAAGGAGGATAGTGGAGAGACTACCTGTTTTACAAGACCTGGTCATAAGGATCTTGGAGAGGTTGTGACAGTAACAAGGGCATAGACAGCTATTTATGAGTGGGGGGGCTAAACACACAAATTAGTTTTCATGGTTATGTCACGTGTACACAGGTTAAAAAAAATATCGCTGCTATCATGGCTTTCCAAGTTCAAGAAAACACCACTAGAGGCTGAGAGTGAGAGTTCATTGTCTGTAGGTTGCGATGCGCCCAGCACTAGCAAGCGGCCGCCAACTGATACATGTAGTGTTCTGAACACTACATGTATAGCAATCAGTTGAGGATGCAACTAGGCAGGCAAACGATTGCAGGAGTGCCGCTAACTCAGGTACTTGTACAACTTCATTGATAGATTTGTCAACGTACGCCCTTGCAATCTTCAATCACACCTTTGGAGTCTGCACAATCATTACTTCCGCAAAGTGCTCACCAACCGATTTTGGCCCCTTTTCCTAAATGCACTTACAGCAAGCAAACACGTTCCTTTTGTTCATGTTGGTACAGAAAGTACCAATGGTTGCATTATCAAGAAGGAAGTGACACAGTACTGTGTTACTATTGTATGATGGCAGACAAGCGAGGTCTGGTATTGCATGGAAACAAAGATGATGCTTTTGCAAAAAGTGAATATTCACATTGGAAAAAGGCACTGGAGAGATTTGATAAACATGAAAACTCTGCATCGCATCATGAAGCTGTAGACTTGCTTGTTACAATACCAAATAGCACATCGGATGTAGGTGAAATGCAGAAGAGAAAGCTGAGAACCGAAAAATGCTATCAACTATAATAAGCACAATTCGCTACCTTGGAAAGACAGGGGCTACCATTGCATGGCCACTACAAGTCAGGAGGTATTTCAGATGAAAAGGGGGAAATTGATTCCAATTTCTTCAACTTTTAAAAGTGCGCGCTGAAGATGACGAAGGTCTCAAAAAATGGTTGACAAAGAGCCAATGCAAATATACCAGTCCAGATGTGCAGAATGAAATTCTTCGTATTATGGCATTGTCGATTTTGCGAGACATATCAAGTGAGCTAGCAGGGAAATGGTTTACCATTATGATTGATGAAACTACAGATGTCACTAATGCTGAACAGATGGTTTTCTGCTTGCGTTATGTTGATGCAAACTTGGAAGTTCACGAACAGTTCATAGGATTATACAATCTTGAACGTACTAATGCTGAAATGATTATGAGTGTAGTAGAGGATGTGCAGTTACGTATGAACTTAAGTATTACCAATTGTCGTGGCCAATGCTATGACGGGGCGAGCAACATGTCCGGAATACGAACGGGTGTTGCCACAAGAATAAATGCTCTTGAATCTAGAGCACTCTACACTCATTGCTATGGCCATGCTTTAAACTTAGCAGTCCAAGATACTCTAAAAAGCATCAAAGTCATGGAGCAATGTCTAGAAATTGGTCATGAAATCACTAAACTGGTCAAAAAATCACCTAACCAAGATGCAATTTTCAAGTATATAAGGATGAAATCTCAGGTGATGCCATTCCTGGAATTCGTTTGTTATGTCCAACACGTTGGACCGTAAGAGCTGAAGCATTTTCTTCAATTTCAGAGAACTACAGAGCTCTAGTGTTGTGTTGGGATGCTGCCAGAGAGGCTACAAAGGACAGTGAGGCCAGAGCTAGAATCATGGGAGTTGCTGCTCAAATGGAAAAATTCGATTTTTTTTTGCGCTACAACTGGGAAGAAAAATCCTTAACATGATTGACAATTTGTCACGATCGCTGCAAGCCAAGCACATGTCTGCCTGTGAAGGCCAAAAACTGGTACAAGTAACTCTGAGTGCTCTGCGTCAATACGAAGTGATGAACAATTCAGCTTGTTTTGGCAATATGTTGACGAAAGACGGTCACGTCTTGATGGAGCCATATCCTCTCCCGTCCTTACCAGACACAGAAAGGTTCCCAGACTACGGGAAATAGGTGAAAGTGTGTCTGAGCAATCAATGAGTACAATTCAAGACTATTACAGAATAATATATTTTCAAGTCATTGACACTGCGATGGGTACTATTAAAGACCGATTCGATCAGCGAGGTTTCCTCATGTTACAAAAGCTAGAAACCTTGTTAATTTTGCGATCGGCAATGGATAGAAGCACACTTTCTGAGATCATTAGCACGTATCGATCTGACTTCAAGAGTGCAGACACTCTAGAAACGCAGCTACTCCTGCTTCGATCCACTGCTAACGGCGACCACCTCACAAATCTTCAGTCAATCGTGGATTACCTAAAATCTTTGACACTTGAGCAGCGAGGATACTTCTGTGAAGTAATAAAACTTGTGAAATTGATTCTTGTCATGCCTGCAACTAACACAACGAGCGAAAGGTGTTTTAGCGCACTGCGCCGATTGAAAACCTGGCTCCGCGCTACTACTGTTCAGCAAAGGATGAATTGGTGCACGTTACTTCATGTGCACCAGGATAGAACAGATCAACTTACATTACCAGATATAGTAAACGAATTCGTGTCTCATAACGCTAGTAGGAAGCATATGTTTTGAACGTTTGCATAGTTGTATCTCATGCTGAATTGCCGCGCACAAATTGAACAATTGTAATGATACTCATACAATTATGTATTCATACCATACGATAAAACTGGGGGGGCTATTGCCCCCCTTGCCCCCCCCTGTCTACGCCCTTGCAGTAATGAAGATGGTGTATTACTTGGTTGCCTCAAAGATTTCCAACTCAACGTACATGCAAGTAACGCACATCCACTCATTCGCAACGACCAGGAGAGCGCCCCCCCCCCCCCCCCCCCCACACTCACGCAAAGGCCGCGAGTGCAGTAGGGTAGGCGAGGGGCCTGCAGGCCACCACAGCTTCCTTGAACGTCCAGAAGTCATCGCACATAGTGCCCCACTGGTTGCTGCGGCAGACCTCAATGCGTCCCTCCGAGTACACAGAAGCACTCCAACACACGAGGCAGAAGAGAAAGATAGGCGAAATTCATAGGGTAAGAAATCACCACACCCTATCCATCACTCTAACAATTAGAATCACCATTTAGAATCACCATCCCGTGAACAAATAACACAAGCTCTTACACGCAAGAGGTAACCCCACCCGCGTCGGGAAACAACTTCTCTTTTTAACAAAAGCAATCCGTGTCTGAAATGAAGTTTCCAGTCGCGAGACGGACACGTGGATATTGAATAGACGCGTATTACGATTATTTTTAACCAAAATGTATTTTTAGACATCATGTAACTTAGCGCGCGATGTAACTTTTTCGACTTTTCAATGTGCAACTTTTAAAAATCGGTCGGATCAGTGGTTAGGCTACACACAAGTGCCAACCGATTCTTAGTACGACATCGGAAACGCGCCGAGCGCTTGGATCCACGTGTTCCACAGAGACGCTCCAGTTGACACCGACGCTGTGACGCAGAAAGATGGGAACTGTATTACAAAGTACATGGGAGTGGCACTGTGCATTAGAAAAGCTTGTTATCCACGCGGATTGTTTAGATATGTTTTCGAAGCACTGTCATTCGAGATATTTAAAATTATAATTCTTTTTAGAGCCTCCCAAGGAAAGGGACGCGTAACTTTGAAAACCACTCTCGGAAGTGAATGTATCCTACACGCAGTTGGTAGTGAATCGTTATTTGGAGCTAGTATTAGCAAACGGCACGGCATCTTCTACACAGAAGCTCTGGTTGACTTGAATATGCTACATGTAACATGGGAAGATGGAAGCAGTAAACAGTGGTCGTGTTTTGCAAAGTAAGTATTTCTATGTGGACACTACATCTGTTGATAGGCTAGGTGGAGATGTGATAGACCTTGTGAGAGCTATGTGGGAGACATTGTGGTTTGAATAGTGGGATGTATACTCTTGTGCTTCCATGGGAGTATGTCTCTTGTCTGTCTGCATGGTGTGTTATTGGTGGTGTGTGTGTTGCGCACTTGGGGTGTGTGATCTTTACGTATGGTTGTATGCACGTAGGGTGTGTTGTATGCACATAGGGTGTGTTGTATGCACGTAGGGTGTGTTGTATGCACATAGGGTGTGTTGTATGCACGTAGGGTGTGTTGTATGCACGTAGGGTGTGTTGTATGCACATACACTGCAAAAATAAAAGAGCGATTTTCACTCATTTGTCATTAGAACTTAAACGAGTGAAAAGTGAAAGGCACTCAATGCATTATTAACACTAATCGCCTCTATCGAGTGAAAATCTAAGCGAGTGACAGTCACGCTTTATTTTTCATGCAGCTTACCATATATCTCATTTACGTCATTTTATAAGTTTAGCTGCGTGTATATCAAGTCGAAGTCCGCTGTAACAAGTCAGCTGTTAATACTTTGTTTCCGATAGGTAGTGATCGCCATGTGCGATACAGTCAACTCTGTACTGTATTAATAAAGAAGTTCGTACCCCTCCCCCTAGCCGGACTTCTACGCCCGACTAGCCACCTATTTTCCGTTGATGGTGATATTGGAGCTGCCTTTTGTTGTCGCAGATGCAAGAGAGCTGCACACGTATATACGTGTGTGTCAGTACACATGTATGTGTTAGCACACACACCCATATGTATTGCATTCTTATAGATGCCCACCTCTCCGATGGGGATCGACTGGCGATGCATGATGTGTTCCCATTGTTCTGTTGTGTTCTCACACACGCCCTCAAATGATGTATGCGTTGCATTCTTATAGATGCCCACCTCTCCAATGGGGATCAACTGGTGATGCTTCATGTGTTGGAGATTGATCTGTTTAAGGTCAGTACATGTGTTTGTGTTAGCACACTCTCCGATCATGTATGTATTGCATTCTTATAGATGCCCACCTCTCCGATGGGGATCGACTGGCGACGCTTGATATGTTCCCATTGATGGGGATTGATCTGTTTAAGGTTAGTACACGTGTATGTGTTAGCACACACCCTCAGATGATGCATGCGTTGCATTCTTATAGATGCCCACCTCTCCGATGGGGATCAACTGGTGATGCTTCATGTGTTGGAGATTGATCTGTTTAAGGTCAGTACATGTGTTTGTGTTAGCACACTCTCCGATCATGTATGTATTGCATTCTTATAGATGCCCACCTCTCCGATGGGGATCGACTGGCGATGCTTGATATGTTCCCATTGATGGGGATTGATCTGTTTAAAGTTAGTACACGTGTATGTGTTAGCACACACCCTCAGATGATGCATGCGTTGCATTCTTATAGATGCCCACCTCTCCGATGGGGATCAACTGGTGATGCTTGATGTGTTGGAGATTGATCTGTTTAAGGTCAGTACATGTGTTTGTGTTAGCACACTCTCCGATCATGTATGTATTGCATTCTTATAGATGCCCACCTCTCCGATGGGGATCGACTGGCGACGCTTGATATGTTCCCATTGATGGGGATTGATCTGTTTAAGGTTAGTACACGCCCTAAGAAAAATTATCGTGAAGTCTTGCCAAGACTTGCCAAGCTTTACCATGACTTGGAAAGTCTTGCCATGTCTTGCCAAGAAGTTATGAAGTCATCGTGTTCATTAAAACATATCCAAATGAGACATAAGTATAGTTCAATTGTGTTCAAACATGTTTGGTTGCCTAACTAAATATCTGTTAACATTGTCAATAACAACTACCATTGACTTAGCTATTATTGCTTTAATTGGGACTGCAATGATATTTGAACATTCTTGAATGATCTTAACAGCATAATTGTTAGCTGCCAGAATGTCAATTTCTTTGTACATGTTCAGACACTCTCTGCATGTTGGACCAGCTTCTTTCAAGATAGATGTAACTTGATATGGACTGAGTAGCACCATGGGTTGAGAGGTGTGCACAAATGATTGTATTCTTCCAAATTTCATAGTATTTGTTGATGGTTCTATAAAAGCACAAACACTGCTGTCTCGTTTTGAAGCTTTAGTGGTTGATGCACAATATAGCACCCCATGCCTCAGCAACTTTCTGTACTTCACTATTCGGCCAGTGCAACAAAGTGCATTTCTCTCATCAGCATTGGGTTCTTCAATGGATGGATCATTTAAGAAATAGGTATGCTGTCCAATGCATGCCATATGATGCAGCTGTACACCTCGATTACTTTTCAGCATGGTTTGCAAAAGTAAATCATCAAACTTGGATATAGATTGGATTAACTGAAGTGTCTGACTAACATCAATATTAAATAGCATTTGCTGATAGAAAGAACTTTTTCCATGAGACAATTGCTTCAAGTGCCCATTTTTGCTTTCAAAAGCAAATGTTGACTGTGTCCATAGTGGCCCCCACATTCGAGCATATATTGGTAAGTGCAACAGCATGTGAACATTGGCTGTGCAGTTGTTTTCCCCGTAGAGCTCAGGCATTAATGAAATAAAATCCTTTATCATCATTTCAGCTGCATTAAGTTGCTCCAATGAAATTGATTCCTGGAGCAGTATATGAAGAGCAGATACCAACAACACATAGTGGTGATAGTAGAGTGATGGTAGATGACCTTTAAGGATAGGCACTGAATAAAACAGCAACCAGTTTTTATATTCCGAGGCCTTCCAATAATTTAAGTGCTTAGAAATTGACCGAGGTCGTCGACTAAATTCATGTGGAGGGCGTTGCTTTTCAAGAAGTTGATCAATAATACGAAGATGTTTGCCCAAGTAATATGGCTTTTCATGGTTACAAGAATCAAACCACAGATGCATTAATCGCTTTACTACTCCTTCTAGCACACAATGCATATAGTCAAGAGGAATTTGATTTACTAAATTTAAAATTGATGACAATGGAGAAACACCTTTCACACCATTAACAGGAAGTTGATTAGATTCAGCTAATTTTGCATCATGGAGAATATTGATGTGAGTGCGCATTGTGTAGTCAACTCCTGGTAGATAGACACGTGTTCCTTTGCCAAGTTGCTTACCAGGGTGAAGGCATACACTACAACCATATTCTCCATTAAATTGCTTCATCTTAAGGACTAAAGCTCTGGCTATTAGATCAAAGACTGCTGAAACTAGTTTTACTCGACATAGCTGTGTCTGCACCTGTGATCTTTTGATTTCAAAACCCTTCTCATAAAGGTTATTTAGAACTTTCATCACAGGATCAAGCAAAAGACTAGCATCTGGTTTGTTAGGTCCATACCACAGTCCACATAAAATTATGTTTTCAGCTTTCTGCCGTAGCAATGGAGGGAGGTTAAGTATCATGAGTAGAATTGGCCAAAGAGTGATCGAACTGGATTTGTAGATTGGTATTCCGTCAGTGCAAAGAGTAACAGCAAGATTCAGTGGTGAATCATTAAAAAAGCTATCTTGGGAAATGTAGGTTTGTAAAACAGAACCGTTCCACACATCTGTAAGTTTTCCATTCATTTCTCTATTCCTGAAGCTGAGTTCTAGCTCTTGTAGATTTCCTAAATAAATATCAATACACTCTAATACACGATAAATATATATCTATTTCTACCACCATGGTGATATTTTGTATAGTTTTTTTTTAATACATTAGTAACTAAAGCACTATTATGCAGCTGTCCCAGTGTATTAATCATGCATAATGTGCACTGCACTGTGACTAGTGGTAAAGAGAACTGTAACTTACTTGATACAACTGACTGTAATGATTTCACTAAAGGCATGTGGATCACATGTCCTGGGTGTAGAGATTCAGCTGTACAAGTACTACATTTATCTTCATAAGGAATAGAGCAAATAGAACAAACCTTCTGATCTTTATACCCTGCAGAGAATTGTTGAAAAAATATTTTCAGTTTGTACAAGCTTGTGGGAAGTGCATTTGGTGTGGGACATATTGAGTGAAGGAGATGTATGAGCCCTTGTAGTGCTTTATAGGAAAGTTTGTATTTATATGCAAATTGCATTATAATGCAGTATGTCGTTAAAACATTGATGTTTGCTCCGGCAAATAGAGGTTCTAAAAATCGTTGATCCAGTTCAGATTCTTTAAATGCACAACCATTACAGGCAAAATTATCGTCTATTTCAGATTCACTAATTTCAGATGACATGTCTGTGTCATCAGCTGCAGAAAGATCTTCCACTCCATCAACCTGTTCAGGGTCAGAAAGATCTTCCACTCCATCTAGTTTAGGGTCAGAAAGATCTTCCACTCCATCAACATGTTCAGGGTCAGAAAGATCTTCCACTCCCTCAACCTGTTCAGGGTCAGAAAGATCTTCCAATCCATCAACCTGTTCAGGGTCAGAAAAATCTTCCACTCCATCAACCTGTTCAGGGTCAGAAATATCTTCCATTTCATCAACCTGTTCATTATCGGAAAGATCTTCCACTTCATCAGCCTGTTCAGTGTTAGAAAGATTTCCCATGGCCACTCGTTCAACTTCCTCTGTATTTGCACCTGAGCCATCAACATCATTAGTTACTTCTTCTCCATACTCAATGTGTGCACATGCCCTGTCAACAACATCGGTCTTGGAAGCTGCGCATTACATTTAATATTCACTATTATGTGGCATGGGGGGAGTACAATAACGTTCAGCATGCACGTTTACCACTGATTGCAGTTCTGGTAGAATCCTGTGCTGGTAGCACTGTTAATCTTTAAAATGGCATTAATAATTCACAGCCTACACGAGTGTGTGTTCACAAGAATTCATTTATTGCTTCCTGTTTATTTTAAAATAATAATCATGAATTGATTATTCGGCGTAGGTGTAAGTGAAACGCCATCGTTTGAGCGGCAAGTTTTCTAGTACTGTACTATAGTATAATTTTAATGACGTAAACAACTGTCGCCTCGGGTGACCTCATTAATGTAAATTAACAACTAAATCATTGCTGCTGCCTTATGTGTAAGGTGTAGTTGTTAATTTGGTGCGATTAAGATTAATGAGTTTGGAGGTACATGCACGTACTGCTAAGCAATCACACTTACAACTAAGGCGTAAAGCCCTTTACCGGCCCTGGCGGAGATTTTAAAAACGACATCGGCCCATTACGCTAGGCTGTTTGCATGCTAACCTCTCTAGGCGATGTTTCATATGACGCTAAGCTGTAGTACGAGGAATTGATTTCCCACTTTCTGTAAGATACTTGCGGTATGTAACGCGGTCTTTCCATTTTTCAAATTGAATGTAATTGAATTACGCATGCGCCGTTCGTTTCACGTGTTTCTTTTAACAATGGCTTTGGATTTCAGCAAGAGGCCAAAAAGAACGACGAAAAGAACCCCAAAGGCAAAAGAACTGGAGGGGAGCTGTGAAGAAATCCAATCTCGTACGTTTAGTTGCTAAATATGTCTGAAACTTTATGCATGTATAATTAATTGAAAAGAGTATGTATCTAGGTATACAGTACGTGCGTGAACGTGATAGGATCTATCCACAATACATGTACACACGATATACATCGTTTGCGTGCACTTACCGCAAAGACCGCATATCAGACGTGCGACGCGATGACCTATGCACGGATTTAATGAGACATGTGAATGATGTATTTGCAGGGTCAATAAAAGTCAAGTGTGGACAGACTGGAAAGGTGTTCGTCACCAAAATCCACAACCTCAGCAAAGAGGACCAAGCCGAGTCTTTAACGATCGAGGACCTAAAGGTTGGAGCAGGGCTACTATGCGATGTCAAAGGGAAAATGTACCCTGTTGAAGTTCTAGAATTTGAAGGTCAGTATATATATGCAGAATATTAGATAAATGCTTCCTAAAATTTAGATGGTTGTGCTGATGCTAGTGAAAAGGATGTTGTTCATTCTCTGGTACGTTTTTGGCTAATCATGTATTTAAAATGCTAGCGGCAGTCATTTCAAAGAGGTGATTCCAATATAATTGTTTTGCAGATGGGTCCCTCCACCATCAGCAAAGTGAAAATACATGATGTAAGCAGAGTTATATAGTATGTGTCAGCTTTCGTCATTAATAATGTACGTGGGAATGTTAAGTCTAGACATAAATAATAGATTGTCAAATTGAAGTATATAATGTATACATACTGCATAATATGTACAGAGTGGCGACCAGTCTAAGCGAGCTGTCCTTCTTCATGCTATTGAAGGATCTGCCAGCACACTTGAGGCTACCTCATCCAGCTCATATTTCAAGGTATGCAGCGTGCATGGAATGTTGGCTGCATCAGTGATGTCTTATTACTGTATTCTGTGGTTGCTTTGCAATTAGCAGTCTCCCAAGCAAATGTCCCCTAGTGTAAGTGATCATCCATCATGTGAAGTTAAACAATGCTGCCACTTTTTTAACATTCAGTTTAATAGTTCTGAGTCACAGAATTCAAATGCAGCACAAGTGAGCCCTTTGAATGATGTGTACATGTATTTATTTTATTTATTATCATTGCCGGTATAAAAGACTGAGGAGATGGTAGCTGTTACTATAGTTGTTGAATACCAATTACTTAATGTCTGCTACAGCTTACACTGTTGAGAAGCATTAATGGGAAAATGTCTCAGATACTTGAACATATCACTGCTGGCCCAGATCAAGTCAAACCTATGTAAGCCAGCAGTATATTATTAATTAGAATTTACATTTAGACTATGTAAGGAAGAAAACTCTGGTCAAGAGACACGCAGTTCCAGTGATGAGGAAGATTGGGTTTGTTAAAATTGGAATGTGATTTATCTTTGAATTCATTTCTATATGCAGTTCAATGGTGTAAACTTAAAGCTTATTCCAAAAAAAAAACATATACACTTATGGCTTGGCACTACTGGATGTGTTTTTTGCAAAAAGAGAACTTGGGGAATCTTTCTGTTCTCGTCCTTAAAGAGCACTAAACCTGCACTCTGTCAGGATAAAGTTGAGAGGATAATTGGTAAATAATCATTTCCATGTCAACATTCCTACCTACTGATTGATATCTGTCATTAACCATTCCAGCTATAATGAAGAAGCAGTTTCCCACAGAGCCTTTTGACCTGCAAGTGTTCACCCACAAAGCAAATCAAAAATGTCGAGATGCTGCCACAATGCACCGGCCTCTACCAAAAGATATCGTTGAACTTTGAATTGTAATGTTGTTTGTTGTTCATTCCATTGTCTTTTCAAAACTTAAATACAAAATATTGCATGGTTTTGCATGGGTGCATCTTACATGGAAAAGGTGCATCTTAAATGGTCTTACAGGGTCTTGCAAGATCTGTTCCATTTTCATGCCAAGACTTGGCATGAACTTGGCAAGATTATGTGCCAAGTCTTGCCAAAATGTCATGGGAAGTCATGGCAAGTTTGGCAAGACTTGGCAAATTTTTTTCTTAGGGCGTGTATGTGTTAGCACACACCCTCAGATGATGCATTCTTATAGATGCTCACCTCTCCGATGGGGATCAACTGGAGATGCTTGATGTGTTGGAGATTGATCTGTTTAAGGTCAGTACATGTGTTTGTGTTAGCACACTCTTCGATAATGTATGTGTTGCATTCTTATAGATGCCCACCTCTCCGATGGGGATCGACTGGCGACGCTTGATATGTTCCCATTGATGGGGATTGATCTGTTTAAGGTTAGTACACGTGTATGTGTTAGCACACACCCTCAGATGATGGATGCGTTGCATTCTTATAGATGCCCACCTCTCCGATGGGGATCAACTGGTGATGCTTGATGTGTTGGAGATTGATCTGTTTAAGGTCAGTACATGTGTTTGTGTTAGCACACTCTCCGATCATGTATGTGTTGCATTCTTATAGATGCCCACCTCTCCGATGGGGATCGACTGGCGATGCTTGATATGTTCCCATTGATGGGGATTGATCTGTTTAAGGTTAGTACACGTGTATGTGTTAGCACACACCCTCAGATGATGCATTCTTATAGATGCTCACCTCTCCGATGGGGATCAACTGGAGATGCTTGATGTGTTGGAGATTGATCTGTTTAAGGTCAGTACATGTGTTTGTGTTAGCACTCTTCGATAATGTATGTGTTGCATTCTTATAGATGCCCACCTCTCCGATGGGGATCGACTGGCGACGCTTGATATGTTCCCATTGATGGGGATTGATCTGTTTAAGGTTAGTACACGTGTATGTGTTAGCACACACCCTCAGATGATGGATGCGTTGCATTCTTATAGATGCCCACCTCTCCGATGGGGATCAACTGGTGATGCTTGATGTGTTGGAGATTGATCTGTTTAAGGTCAGTACATGTGTTTGTGTTAGCACACTCTCCGTTAATGTATGTGTTGCATTCTTATAGATGCCCACCTCTCTGATGGGGATCGACTGGCGACGCTTGATGTGTTCCCATTGATGCGGATTGATCTGTTTAAGGTTAGTACACGTGTATGTGTTAGCACACACCTCAGATGATGCATTCTTATAGATGCTCACCTCTCCGATGGGGATCAACTGGTGATGCACGCAGTGTCGGTACGTACCTTCAACTGCACGGTCTTCTCGGTGCATTCCTCCAGCCAGACACGTTTGTACGTTTCTCCCTTAGCGGCTACGTGAACTCGCCTGGTCGATAGTTTTAATAGTTATAGGCCCTATAATGTTTTGTGTTTAAAATATTATTAAACGACTGAAGTGCAATGTTTTAGAACGACTTACGTGCAATGTTTTAGAATGACTTACGTGCAATGTTTTAGAACGACTTACAGGCAATGTTTTAGGTAAAAATCGTGGTTTGTTTTGCAACGTATGACGTGAATTGTTTAATGTCCGGACACGCAAATCGCCTTTTGTTATTTGTTTAAAACCCGAAACCCGTGTTAGTGGTCAGTGTATAACCACAAAACCGGCCGACGTGTAATGCGCAAAACCCACAAGTGTGCAGTGTTTGCTCGCGACCTCCAGGGCCACCGTATTGAAATGAACCAAACACAATCCTACACACACACACACACACATGCACGCAGACATTAATTGAGACACACACACACACACACACACACACAAAGATACACACACCAACACACATGCATTCAAATAGACACTTCTCACTAATAGACACTTCTCACTACAACATACACATACACAATCCTACTCACACGGATCTACCCAGACCTAAGAGTAGACAGTCATATGGCAATATTGAAACAAGCTAACACACACACACACACACACACACACACACATACACACAATCACATACATGCTAACACACATACACACACACAATCACACACAAGCTAACACACACAAACACACACACACAAATACACACACACTAACACACACACAATCACACACAAGCTAACACACACACATGCACAATCACACAAGCTCACACAAAAACACGCACACACACAAACACAAACACAATCACACACAAGCTAACACACATTCACACACAAGCTAACACACACAAACACACACACACAAGCCTACACACACAAACACACAAAAACACTTCTCATTACAACACACACATACACAATCCTACTCACCCAGACATAAGAGTAGACAGTCATATGGCAATATTGAAACCCAGTGAGCTAAACGACAAACAAAGGTTTTGTACTAACACCTTCAAAGATTGGACTGATGTTCGTTACAGAATGCTGACATTTAGTGTCTGGTGGTTATTGGGAAGAATTAAGAGATCTGAAGGCAATGAAAGCAAGGCAACAAGAAACAGTCACTGGACTGTTAAATTAAAATGAACCATACACAATCCTACACACACACACACACACACACACACACACATACACACAAACATACACACACCAACACACACGCATTCAAAAAGACACTTCTCATTACAACATACACATACACATCCTACTCACACGATCTACCCAGACCTAAGAGTAGACAGTCATTTGGCAATAATGAAACAAGCTAACACACACACACACACACACACACACACAAACACTCACAAACTAACACACACACACATACTCACACACACTCACACATGCACACTCAAACACACACAATCACACACAGGCTAACACACACACAAACACACACAATCACACAAGGTAGGTGTGGGTGGGGAGGGGAGGAAGGTGTGGGTGGGAGGGAGGAAGGTGTGGGTGGGAGGGAGGAAGGTGTGGGTGGGATGGAGGAAGGTGTGGGTGGGAGGGAGGAAGGTGTGGGTGGGAGGGAGGAAGGTGTGGGTGGGAGGGAGGAAGGTGTGGGTGGGAGGGAGGAAGGTGTGGGTGGAGAGAGGAGGAAGGTGTGGGTGGAGGGGAGGAAGGTGTTGGTGGAGAGGGGAGGAAGGTGTGGGTGGAGAGGGGAGGAAGGTATGAGTGAGGAGGAGGGGAGGAAGCTGTATGTGGGTGGGAGGGAAGGAAGGAAGATGTGGGTGGGGAGGAGAGGAAGGTGCAGGTGAGGACGTGGAGGGGAGGAAGGTGCGGGTGGAGGGGGAGGAACATGTGAGAAGAAGGTGTGAGTGGAGAGGGAGGAAGGTGTGGGTGGGGAGGAGAGGACTAAGGTGCTGTATCCGGTGCTGAGAATTGAGTAGTTTCCATTCTTTTGTGGAACTCCACCAACACCAGAGGTGCGCAGCTTGTCGAGTGGTGGTTTCACCCATGGGGGCCAATGATTCAGCCTGCAGTGTCTACCACGTCTGGATATGCATGTCCAGAAGATAGGTTACGTGATCTAAGGGGAGAAAAGAGAGTCAGTGTAACTGATGGATACACCATTGTTGATGCTGTCAAGCAGCCAGGTAAATTACCAAGAGTAGGCTGGGGACCCGACACTGTGTCAATTGCTACCATGGCTACCTTTTGTGTCTTTGCTCCTGTCTCCTCCCATGCACTCTCCCTCTCACCTCTCTCTTCTTCCCTCTCTCTCTCACCCACTTGCTCCTTTCTTGCACACCTCTCATGCTTCAGGCGGGACAAGCCTGAGTTGTTGATGGCAGAAATGGGCCTGCTGGAGGTAGATGGATGTATCACCTTCTCCAAGACCGTTGCCGGAGTGAGTAGGGAAGGGGCAGAGCAGAGGACAGGTAATGCACACCCAGGCCTCGTCTGGCTGAAGGCGTAATTCGTGCTCTAAGTGAGCGTCATAGAGTGGTGTGAGCTCACTGGAGCTCACAGGGCCACTGGTGCAGTGCGTGGGCAGGCCTTGCCGGAGTGTTCTCCACCACAGCCTGTGACCCAGCACTTGTGGACAGAATAGCACTCTGCTCCCTTATTGCACCTGCCGAGGTTGAACTGCCGGCAAATCTCCTGGCCTGGCTCGCTCCATGTGGTGGGAACCACCTGCTGGGGGCAACGCCAGATGGTGGAGTAGTACCTGCTGGTGTGGTGGTGAGCCTGCTTGGAACTCGCTAAAGATTGTTGATCACGAAAGGGCTGGTGTGTGACACACCAGGATTTCCTCCTTGAGTATGTCCCAGCAGAGTGTATGCTGCTTGTCCCTAGACACAGCCTGCTAGCCAGAAGAGTTTGTCGTACTTGAGGGCTGCTGCTGTCGCGTTGCGTACGCCGTGAAGAGCTGGCAGATGATGTTCTGGTATTTCACCAACTTGAGAGCAGTTTGTGGTGCCGTCTGGATGCGGGTGGCTGAAAACATGTTCCAGGCCTCCATCCAGGCTGCCTGGCCAACCTGCCCTAGTAGCAGGGGAAGGAGTTTGTCAAAAAGGACATACTTACCGTTTTGTATCTTCCGGATTTCCCTCTTGTCCGGGGTCGGGACGCATGAAATGAAGGGGGAAGCCAAGACCTGAGGATAACTGTGGACGTGCGTGGAGCAATGGCGTCTCTGGTGCCGCTTCCCTCTTTCTTCATCTGTGGTGTCTGTTGCTGTCTGACGATGAGTCCTCCGAACTGCTGGACTTGGCTGAGCTGCTAGTCGACTCAGGCAACATTTCTGACGATGTGCTTGACGAATGGCGCCGAGAGTGCTTGCTCACTGAAGACCATGCCGATGTAGGGTCATGCAGTGTTGTGCAGGTGGGAAGCCCAGCTGTGGGCTCGCAAACCAGCCACCAGCCACCGAGTCTGCTGGGTCTGGTGGAGAGTACGCCAGTGCCTCGCCTTTGGCGGGGGTGTGGCTTCTGGTTGCAAATCAATGGCAAGGTGATGGGATTCATTGGTTAGGGTCGAGGAATCGGAGTCGCTGCCGTCCTCCTTGCATGCTAGCTCTGACTCCTGCAGGTGCTGGAACAGATGCATCGACATGTGATAGATGTTCCTGGGCGAGACGCAAGTACAATGTCTCACAGGTTAAAGCTCACATGTTCTCATGAGCAACTGGCTGCAGTCAAGGCTATGATTGGAGTGCTGCACCTATGGGGCTTGCACTTAAATATAAGATCTGGAAGCATATTGACAATGGTTTGGGATGATTTGATTGGATAAGGAGTGTTGCAGGGGAAAAGGATGTCCTGCAATGCTACTGGGCATGAATGCCCAGCGTAGGATTGGTTACGATGGTTCATTGAATGCATCTGTAGGAGCATACATATGCTTACATCTTGGCCTTAGCAACGGCACACTTTCCCTATAGTCAGCTTAGTAACACTATACAGGGTGTCCATGAATGAATAGGCCAGATTTAAATGGTTATAGCTTCAAATTGAAGTCAGTTAGTTTGCTTAGATGGCTCTGATTAAGCAAATAGTATAGGCGCAAACAATATAAGATTAAGATGAACAATTAGGTACCTAAAATCATTATCAATGCCCTCTGTAATTATCAATATTCAAGTTAGCGTTTCATTTTTAATAACTACTTTTAATAAGCCTGAGGTCAATTTATCTGGTTTGGATAATTGATTAATTCAAATACTGAGTTATTAAAGTCTGATTAATTTGTTTACAAATGGCAAATTATAATCATTCCTTAATTAGAGAAACAAATTAATCATTGAGCATCAATAAAATACCTTTCAATAGTGAGTTATTAAAATACAAAGTCTCTTGATTGTGTTAAGTTTATCAAGTTTGATTTGTTGATTTCTTAATAACAAAAATGTTGCAATTGAAATAATTGATTGACATTACAGTTTTGGACTTTATTGTCAACTAATCATAATCAGTTTCCTTAGGCTTTCATGCAAGTGCAATTAGTGGGCACAACGTAAGCTATTAAATGTCTGTAATTTTCGTTGTTGCGGGTCTGATTTTCCGTTGTACGTTAAGTGCCTTTCATGTTATAACTACAATCAACAACAATAATATTAATTAACATGAACTAATTATGTGCGACAATCTGTTTGAGGCAGATTCTGGTTTAGGATTAACAGTAATAGACTAACTTAAACACAGTGGCACCTTTCAATAATCATGTAACGTATTTAACCCCCTAACACTAAGCCATTGCTTACTACTCACACAATACATAGCTCAGCACTGCTACTACAAACGATATGCAACAATACATAGGCATGCATAGGTAGCACACGGCAAATCCCAGGATTGAAGAACTTACTCGGTCTTATACCTACCAAATGAAAACGAATCGTAGAGCAGGGAGCTGAAAAATGCACTATCATTGCACTTACCTGAGTATGAATCAGACATGAGTATTATGCACCAAAACAAGGCCATTTGATCCGAATTGACCAATTGCCCACGTGGCTATAAGTAGGAAGCCAGGAACGAATCCCAAGACCATATATCTCTGTAAACATGGTGGCCTTGAATAACGCCTGCAACTTCATAAGATGCGAGGACTGCTCCGGCCATCGTTACAAAATTCGGGTTGATTTATTATGGTAACCATATGGTGTATGTGATCATTGATGCTAGAGGTACGTGTTGACTTTAGGTCTTGGGATTCGTTCCTGCTTCCTACATGTACTTATAGCCACGAGGGCAGTTGTGAATTCTTCAATTTGAAGACAAAATCGATCAAATGACCATGTTCCTATTTTGGTGCATAATACTCATGTCTCATTCATACACAGGTAAGTGCAATGATAATGCAATTTTCGGCTCCCTGCTCTATGAGTCCTTTTCATTTGGGAGGTAAGAACGAGTAAGTTCTTCAATCCTGGGATTTGCCGTGTGCTACCTATGCACACCTATGTATTGTTGCATATCGTTTGTAGTAGCAGTGCTGAGCTATGTATTGTGTGAGTAGTAAGCAATGGCTTTAGTGTTAGGGGGTTAAATACGTTATTGAAAGGTTGCCACTGTGTATGCTTTAAGTTAGTCTACAAGTAAATAAAAACATTCTCTAACGAGAAAGTTGTTGGTATATAGGATTGACCAATGGTGGTGTAAAAAGCACGGAAACAAGAGTGACAGAAATTTGACTGGAAAATTGAAATAGGCCTATATTTAGCCCATTACTCAGGCATGTACTGTTATAACGTTAGTGTGCTAAATATAGGCCTATTTCAATTTTCCAGTCAAATTTCTGTCACTCTTGTTTCCGTGCTTTTTACACCACCATTGGTCAATCCTATCTTTCTCGTTAGAGAATGTTTTTATTTACTTGTTTCATCAGTTTTTTCCTCTGTCATAGTAGCGCGTCTTTATATGTTGTCACAAATTCATTTTAATTTTCGAAGGGAGGGAGGTTAAAAAATTTAAAAATTGAAATTATAAGTAAATGAGTTTTTAATGTACTGTACGGTTCCCCTGCCTTGTCCTCTTCTTCTCCCCCAGCCTTGTCTCTGACCTTGGCAGCCTGGTTCAGGCCATGGGAGCCATGCAGGTGGTGGTGGCAGCAGCCAGGGTGGCAGCAGGCGAAGTGGTGGTGGGGCACTGGTGCCAGTACTGGTGCCGGTGGTGGGGCTGGTGCAAGTAGCGGTGCTCCTGCTGCTTCTGCTGGCAGCAGCGGGGGCAATGCTGCAACTGCTGCTTCTGCTGCTGGCAGTGGGGCAGCTGTGTTACTGCTGCTGGTGGCGGTGGGGGCAGCTCTGCTGCTGCTGGCGGTGGACAGTAAGGGGGCAGCTCTGCATCTGACAGAGAGTATTAAAACAAAGTGCAAGAATTTAGTTGTTAACATCCCCAATTGGTCTATGACTTCACAGATAAGGGGGAGTGGTTGTGTGTGCGTGCGTGTGTGTGTGTGTGTGTGTGTGCATGCGTGTGTGTGTGTGTGTGTGCATGCGTGTGTGTGTGTGTGTGTGCATGTGTGTGTGTGTGTGTGTGTGTGTGTGTTGCCAGCTGTGCTAAATTCTATTGGTCCAATTTTATCTATTCACCTGATTGGTCTGCATAAACTCATGAGCCCCCAAAGGTGCCATTGTGCTGAAAATTAGTTCATGCTCCAAATTAAAAGGTGTTAACAATGTTTACATGGGAATGACCTCCCCCCAAGGATGAATGGACATTTGGAACAGTGACTTTGTCCTCAACACTAATGCTACTTCTTCACTAGTGAGCTTGCCGACACTCATTTGTACATTTCCATTTCAAGGGGTGCATGGTATCCTTATCTCTGTCCCCTATCTCCTCTGCCACTACACACCTACCACTGGGTCATTCTATACCATGTCAACACACTTATGTCACAGTTGTAAAATCTTTTTTGTATATTAGTTCAGTCTCTTACCCTGTACAATAATGTATTATATTAACTTTTTAATTTCAATGGTTTATAAGTTATGAGGTGTGAAAAAGTTGACCACAAATGTAAACTATGTTGATTATCATTGCGTACGTTGAAGCAGTAGCGACCACACTTCTACCTTCCATAACTGACACCAATGGCTACCATTCCGTGTAATACACGTACTTCCGCAAACCAAAAAAAACGGAAAATATCTTTTTCAAGCGTAATTTTCGCTACCATTTAAAAAGTGTCACTTTTTTTAGGTTTTTTATTTCACCAAATCTGAAGGCCATCTGTGGGCTTGTTGTATTTTCAATAGGAAGATGGAACGTAAAAGCGTCTTTCTACTATATTGCATTGAAGCGCTTGTGTTTTTGTCTTGAAGAAATCCTACAAAAGTGCTAATTATTACCTATGAAAACATACCAGTGGCCATAAGTAATGAATATAATTAGATGCGGGTAATCTTTTCCAGACAATGTACAATGGCAAGCTTGCTTTAACCGCTTGCCTGCACTCTATGAAAAATGTCCTCTAACGTTACCTACTGCTGTGATCCACTATACAATGTCATAAGAGAAGAAGAACATCTGGTGGTTCGTACAATTTAAGGTGTGTTCCAATTACACTAAGAAGTTTCCATCATTGCAATTGACAGCGAAGCATAAGATTTGCCCTCCCTGGCGTATAAAGCTTTACAAGCTTCCAAGTGAAAATGTTCCAGTGGCTGAACACTGTAGGGATGCTGGCACATCATCTGGTGCTGTGGCAAGTGATGTAACTGACGTTGCCTGAAGAGATTAATTAAATACCTTAAGATTATAGAACTATATGCCATGATAACGATTGATTTAAATATGCAGTTTCAATTACAACAAGTGACACAAAGTATCTTCAAATAAAAGTACTGATAAAACACTAAGTTTTAACTATGTACTTCTTTAAGCTGTGTGGGAAATGTGTTTCATTACTCGTTTCTTATAAACTTGAGTACTGTTGGAATAGTGCTTCACTTCAACCATTGTTGTATTGATTGGCTTAAAGCAGTGAAATGACTGTGTTCCACGTATGGTAGCAGATTGATCAAATCTTGCATACAATAGTTTTGCCTCATCATCATATTCCTGGCTGGTCACATAGCAGAAACTCATCCCTGGTATTTCACTGGTAGCAAACTCATAAAGTTGCATTGCATTCAATATTTCATTTCCATCAGGTCGCTGCAAACTGGCTTTAGCAGCAAGCCGTTTCACAGTACCAGCAATACCATCTGCAGCTGTTTTGCCATGTGATGTGGCAAAAAAGTGCCACTCTGCATGTACATCAAAATCTTTGAAATGGTGGCATAGGTTAATAAAATTTTTTCTATTTTTATATTGGGCAGCGCACCCATCAGAAACATAAAATATCTTGTTTGGTCTTGTTTTAAAAGTGTCTGTTAAATATTGGACTAGCTTCTTCTGGAACAAGTGAACAGCAATTGTGTCATGTTCTGTACTTTCACTTATTATAACATAACATTTGTGTAGAAGATGTCCATTTTTATCTTGATAATAGCAAAGAAAAGGGTGAATGGTTACATGTGTAGAGTGCCAATGGTATGATTGTATTGCATCTTGCACAATGCAGGTATAATTTTCAGAAAAATCGGCAATAACTAAATATTCATCAGATTTAAGATTTTCCTTTAGTTCATTAACAAAGCTGCTCTGTTGTTTAGCAATATAATCATGGTATTTCAACTTTTTTAGCATAGCAATAAATTCCTCCAAAAACTCCTCATCTGTTTGTACTATTGTTATAAGGCTGGATCGATCAGTCTGAGTCCATTGTTGATACTGAACACTGTCCACCATATTCACATCCATTATTTCTTGCAGCTGTTCATGCAGTTTATCTGTGCCAGGACATTGAGTACATTTGCCCATGTAGCAATCACTACTTGGAGGATTGCACATAATTGCTGCTAAACAGTGCCTGTAGTGTGTAATCGTTTTCTGGCTAAGGGTAGGTAGTTTACTTCCTAAAAACATCAGTTTTGTGTTTTGGTGTAGGGTGCAAACACACACTGAATGTGTACCACTGGACCCTGCCAATACACATTCTTTGGGTCTCAATGATGCAAATGTGGAGAAACCTACCTTGTCACTGGGGTGAAGGCTTTTCAAGTGTTCATATGCTTCTTTTAAGCTGCATAGTAGCAACCTTTTCTGACGACTCTCTCTCTTCCCTTCTGCAGTCATGAATGACACACAGTCTTTCCTTCCAGGCATCATTCTGCTAACATCATCACTCAGGTACACAGCCACCACATGTTCCTCTATTGTTGGAGAAAGAGTTTTACCCGGTTTTGGATTAGGGCTGGATAGAATTCCCTTCTCCTGGACAAGTTGTTTTGCTTGCCTAGCCATATAGTTGGAAGCACCAAATTCCTTCATGATCTTCCTCACAGACCAGCTTTTGGGAAGAATGGTAAGAATTCTCACCTTCTCACTGCGCTTTACTGTAGAGTTAAACTTCTCTTTCAATTGTCCAATGACTTCACACTCTGCATCAGCCCAACTGCATTCACTTTTGTCATTTCCACTCTGTGAAGTACCTTCTTCTGTAATGAATGCATCAAAAGACTCACCGGACTGTGCTTCCACACCCAGTTCATCAGGAGCTGGTACCTCGTTAGGCACTTCAGTTTCCACACTGAATTCATCAGAGACTGTTACTGCTTCTGACACCACTGCATTATAAGACACTTCAGTTTCCACACCCATTTCATCAGAAGCTGGTACCACTTCAGACACCTCTGCATCTTCAGGCTGGCCTGGTACAATGTCAGAAGGCAAGATCACACTTGCCACAGCACCAGATGATGTGCCAGCATCCCTACAGTGTTCAGCCACTGGAACATTTTCACTTGGAAGCTTGTAAAGCTTTATACGGCAGGCAGGGCAAATCTTATGCTTTGCTGTCAATTGCAATGATGGAAACTTCTTTATTAGTGTAATTGGAACACACCTTAAATTGTAGGAACCACCAGATGTTCTCCTTCTCTTATGACATTGTAGTGGATCGCAGCAGTAGGTAACGTATCTCGACGACATTTTTCTTAGAACGAATGAGAGCATGCAAGCGACACAGTGGTTATAACAAGTGCCAGGGGTCTAAAGAGCGTGAACCGATGAAAAGGTGCCAGGATGCAGAGTCCAAGGAGGGCGGACGGATCTTAACCGTGAAAGGGTGACAGTGAACCCTTCATACATGCAAGTCATTCCCTGTAAGGAACTTACAAGTGTTATGGACCCGCTTCGCCAGCGCAAGCCTGCAATGGCAGGCTTGCGCTGGCGAAGCGGGTCCATAACACTTGTAAGTTCCTTACAGGGAATGACTTGCATGTATGAAGGGTTCACTGTCACCCTTTCACGGTGCCAGTGAGGGCAAATCTTATGCTTTGCTGTCAATTGCAATGATGGAAACTTCTTAGTGTAATTGGAACACACCTTAAATTGTACGAACCACCAGATGTTCTTCTTCTCTTATGACATTGTATAGTGGATCACAGCAGTAGGTAACGTTAGAGGACATTTTTCATAGAGTGCAGGCAAGCGGTTAAAGCAAGCTTGCCATTGTACATTGTCTACCCGCATCTAATTATATTCATTACTTATGGCCACTGGTATGTTTTCATAGGTAACAATTAGCACTTTTGTAGGATTTCTTCAAGACAAAAACACAAGCGCTTCAATGCAATATAGTAGAAAGACGCTTTTACGTTCCATCTTCCTATTGAAAATACAACAAGCCCACAGATGGCCTTCAGATTTGGTGAAATAAAAAACCTAAAAAAAGTGACACTTTTTAAATGGTAGCGATAATTACGCTTGAAAAAGATATTTTCCGTTTTTTTTTGGTTTGCGGAAGTACGTGTATTACACGGAATGGTAGCCATTGGTGTCAGTTATGGAAGGTAGAAGTGTGGTCGCTACTGCTTCAACGTACGCAATGATAATCAACATAGTTTACATTTGTGGTCAACTTTTTCACACCTCATAACTTATAAACCATTGAAATTAAAAAGTTAATATAATACATTATTGTACAGGGTAAGAGACTGAACTAATATACAAAAAAGATTTTACAACTGTGACATAAGTGTGTTGACATGGTATAGAATGACCCCACTGAGGTCTACTGGAATGGCCCCAAGTTGCTTTGTGTAAGTGTATGAATTAATAAAAAAGTAAGGTTCAGCAGTACGATACCCATGCCCAACTAAAATATCTAATTTCAATGCACTAACTTCCCGGACAGTTTTTAGCAATGACCCTGCTTTTGCTCTTCGTACACTCAGTGCTTTAGAAACCAATGCATCTGCACCAATTTTACTTACTGCTGCACAGGCAGATCTTGTAACAACCTTTTGAGCTAGCAATGGATGAGACTTACAAAAGGCATCATTTACTTCACTTAGAAGCTCACTATCCCTACGAATAGCTTTTTCAAGACCACCATTATACTCCATTAGTGCATGAGATTTGGGTTCATACAAGGAGTAGCTATATGGGAGAAGGATATGGTAGCAAATGCAATTAAATTCATACACAGTTGCGGGCTGCCGTTGTACATCAGATAAGGAAGCCTTTTTGTACATCAGATTAAGGATGACACCCCAATATTAGGTCACAAAGTATACAACAGTTGGGTCACCATGCATGCTTTACATGTACATGTGAAGTGAATGGTTTTGTGCAGATCTCTTACATGCGTGCTGTACACATGTTGCATGCACATCTTCCTATAGCTTTTTAATGCTAGTGCAATACAACATGCCATCACATACCTTTGGGTGGTAGTGGTATAGTTCGGTGACCCCTGCGATACCGCTTCCTCTCGGCAGCACGTTTAGCCAATCGGACAGCGGGGTCATTCCAATACCGATTCCTTTCAGATGCCTTAATGGCAGCTGAATTGTCCTCGTATTTCTGCCTTTTAGCAGCGCGGTTCTCCTCGACGTCCTCTTGATAGCGCTGCCTTTTAGCAGATTGCTTAGATTCAATATCTGCGTTGTAGCTGTCGCGTACAGAGGCCTTCTTCTTTTCGGGATCGGCTTTGTAGCTGTCGCGTACAGAGGCCTTCTTCTTTTCGGGATCGGCCTTGTAGCTATCGCGTACAGAAGCCTTCCTTGTAGCGCGCTCGGGGATTTAGCCTTGTTTTCTTGTGATAAAATATCGTCTTGCTTTTGAAGGTATTCCGCTCGTTGCTTAGAACTTTTCTTGATTACGCGAAGGCATTTAACTTCATTAGCCAAAGTATCGATTAAACTGCGATACACGGCCAACTTTTGAAAAACGAATCACAACCGTTACGGGCCGTAACGGTTGTGAATAGGTAGTAAGTGATTCACGTACTTGGGGTAGTGTCGCTTCAGATCTGATATAGCGCACGTGAAACGGCTGCTTTTCAGATCGACTTCATGGGCGAATCCGGGTGTGAATCAGTTACGAGTGATCATGAATAATCATAATGGCGGATATTTAGAAACCATGGCTTTAATTATTATTTTTCAAGCAATAGATGTACACAGTATTAGTCCAATTATGTACAAACACAAGTCTGTTGACGGATGTATCACACCCTTCAACCACAGCTGATGCAGTCTTCTCAACAAATGAGCAGGTCGTAGTGCACTTGTGGACCACTGACACAGCTGCACAGACAGAAGATGAAGGAATGACACAGAAGTCCACCATTGTCAGCAATGGGCAGTCAAACTTCATTAACCGATTATACGCGGTATACGCAGATATGCGTACGTAACGTATTGAATTTGAAACGCGGGATACGCAGATATGCGTATAGCTGGATATCATCATACATACGTTTGGCGCATTCGACAGTCGGACACTTCTTTACTGTTTTTCGTGCACGCTTAGCTCTCACCTGGACTGTTAAAAAGGATATAATTCTTAACGACGGTGGTTGTCGTGTGAGTTTGCTCACTACAGTAGACCAAACAGGTAATGTTTATTGCGGTATAAAATGATAACATTACGATGTCTGTGAGATAGAAATGGCAAAGCGGCAGCGTATAGGTTGAATGTGGAGGAGGTTATAGAAAGGCTCGAAGATAATGTTGATGGCAAGGAATACACTGGAGAACTGGACAAATTTGCGTCCAGCTGTATACACTACAGTATAAGAAGCGCCATCCACAGTCAGCGATACATTTGGTTCTGAAACTTACACAGTTGTGTACACCCGTTCCTGTACTATTCAGTTTATTATCGAACTAGTAGGCTTGCTATTGTGGGTTTCTACTAAATCTGCGGACAAGGTAAACAATCGATTGCATGCACCGATAAAATTCAATTGATAACATATATAGAGAGTGGCAAAGCGCTCGCGCAGGATGAACCGCGAAGACGTTATTGAACTTCTTGACGATGCCCTCGATAGCTATTGCAGTGACCCTGACGAGCCTGCTATGTCAGGGAGTGATGATGAATTCAGCAACCTTGAACAGGAAAATGTGGATGGTAAACTATTAGCATATGCAATACATACATGTAAAACATACCATACATGTAGAAGCAGAGTGCATTGTTGAACGCAAATGGAAGCACAGACCAGATAATGACATTGAAAGCAGCGGTAGGAGCCAGTATATGGGCAAGGGTTCAACATCGGTGTGACATAAAATTCATTCAGATAATGAGGTGTTGCCATTTCAAATTGCTATCTATGGTACGGAAGAAATTGAAATAGACTCAACATCAACACCCTATCGCACACCCATAGCTATGGACCCACCCGCCTCAAATCCCCCAGCGTACACCCATAGCTATGCACACATACATTTCAACACCCCCAGCGCACACCCATAGCTATGCACACATACATCTCAACACCCCCAGCGTACACCCATAGCTATGCACACATACATCTCAACACCCCCAGCGCACACCCATAGCTATGCACCTCAACACCCCTAGCGTACACCCATAGCTATGCACACACTCCCCTCAACACCCCCAGCGCACACCCATAGCTATGCACACACTCCCCTCAACACCCCCACAGCGCACACCCATAGCTATGCACACTCCCCTCAACACCCCCAGCACACAACCATAGCTATGCACACATACATCTCAATACCCCCAGCGCACACCTATAGCTATGCACACACTCCCCTCAACACCCCCAGCGCACACCCATAGCTATGCACACACTCCCCTCAACACCCCCCCAGCGCACACCCATAGCTATGCACACATACATCTCAACACCCCCAGCGCACACCCATAGCTATGCACACACTCCCCTCAACACCCCCCCAGCGCACACCCATAGCTATGCACACATACATCTCAACACCCCCAGCGCACATCCATAGCTATGCACACATACATCTCAACACCCCCAGCGTACACCCATAGCTATGCACACACTCCCCTCAACACCCCCAGCGCACACCCATAGCTATGCACACACTCCCCTCAACACCCCCACAGCGCACACCCATAGCTATGCACACTCCCCTCAACACCCCCAGCACACAACCATAGCTATGCACACATACATCTCAATACCCCAGCGCACACCTATAGCTATGCACACACTCCCCTCAACACCCCCAGCGCACACCCATAGCTATGCACACACTCCCCTCAACACCCCCCCAGCGCACACCCATAGCTATGCACACATACATCTCAACACCCCCAGCGCACACCCATAGCTATGCACACACTCCCCTCAACACCCCCAGCGCACACCCATAGCTATGCACATACATCTCAACACCCCCAGCGCACACTCATAGCTATGCACACATACATCTCAACACCCCCAGCGCACATCCATAGCTATGCACACATACATCTCAACACCCCCAGCGCACACCCATAGCTATGCACACACTCCCCTCAACACCCCCAGCGCACACCCATAGCTATGCACACACTCCCCTCAACACCCCCAGCGTGCACCCATAGCTATGCACACATACATCTCAATACCCCCAGCGCACATCCATAGCTATGCACACACTCCCCTCAACACCCCCAGCGCACACCCATAGCTATGCACACACTCCCCTCAACACCCCACAGCGCACACCCATAGCTATGCACACATACATCTCAACACCCCCAGCGCACACCCATAGCTATGCACACACTCCCCTCAACACCCCACAGCGCACACCCATAGCTATGCACACACTCCCCTCAACACCCCACAGCGCACACCCATAGCTATGCACACATACATCTCAACACCCCCAGCGCACACCCATAGCTATGCACACACTCCCCTCAACACCCCCAGCGCACACCCATAGCTATGCACACATACATCTCAACACCCCCAGCGCACATCCATAGCTATGCACACATACATCTCAACACCCCCAGCGCACATCCATAGCTATGCACACATACATCTCAACACCCCCAGCGCACACCCATAGCTATGCACACATACATCTCAACACCCCCAGCGTAAACCCATAGCTATGCATACATACATCTCAACACCCCCAGCGCACATCCATAGCTATGTACACACTCCCCTCAACACCCCCAGCGCACACCCATAGCTATGCACACACTCCCCTCAACACCCCCACAGCGCACACCCATAGCTATGCACACATACATCTCAACACCCCCAGCGCACACCCATAGCTATGCACACACTCCCCTCAACACCCCCAGCGCACACCCATAGCTATGCACATACATCTCAACACCCCCAGCGCACACCCATAGCTATGCACACATACATCTCAACACCCTCAGCGCACATCCATAGCTATGCACACATACATCTCAACACCCCCAGTGCACACCCATAGCTATGCACACATACATCTCAACACCCCCAGCGTACACCCATAGCTATGCATACATACATCTCAACACCCCCAGCGCACACCCATAGCTATGTACACACTCCCCTCAACACCCCCAGCGCACACCCATAGCTATGCACACACTCCCCTCAACACCCCCACAGCGCACACCCATAGCTATGCACACATACATCTCAACACCCCCAGCGCACACCCATAGCTATGCACACACTCCCCTCAACACCCCCAGCGCACACCCATAGCTATGCACATACATCTCAACACCCCCAGCGCACACTCATAGCTATGCACACATACATCTCAACACCCCCAGCACACATCCATAGCTATGCACACATACATCTCAACACCCCCAGCGCACACCCATAGCTATGCACACACTCCCCTCAACACCCCCAGCGCACACCCATAGCTATGCACACACTCCCCTCAACACCCCCAGCGTGCACCTATAGCTATGCACACATACATCTCAATACCCCCAGCGCACATCCATAGCTATGCACACACTCCCCTCAACACCCCCAGCGCACACCCATAGCTATGCACACACTCCCCTCAACACCCCACAGCGCACACCCATAGCTATGCACACATACATCTCAACACCCCCAGCGCACACCCATAGCTATGCACACACTCCCCTCAACACCCCACAGCGCACACCCATAGCTATGCACACATACATCTCAACACCCCCAGCGCACACCCATAGCTATGCACACACTCCCCTCAACACCCCCAGCGCACACCCATAGCTATGCACATACATCTCAACACCCCCAGCGCACACCCATAGCTATGCACACATACATCTCAACACCCCCAGCGCACACCCATAGCTATGCACACACACACCTCTAAGTCTTCAACTGCACTAATTGGAAATAGTATTTGCTTACCAGTTACCACTAACAATTTGAATTATAAGTCTCCACCTGCCAGTCACAGCGTGCGTCTCATAAGCTTCATCGATGCACTTGACGTATTTTGGCATCACTATTGGCAAGACAAAGTCAAACCGTACTCCATAAGAGTACAGAACAAGCTGGTAGCATCTTTCACGGCACTAAATAGAATTATCAATTTTCAATGACAACGCACACTTCCCCGATATTGTAGAGAGAACAAAAAGGTTCTCATACTTAGAATGCCTCTGATATACTTACTTTTCATTAGTGTGACAACTGTTTCACTCTGCTCGCGTCACAACGTCCTTGTAAGCCTGTCCGTCTCTGTCGAATATTATGATACCTGCTCTTTGTATGTTTCCTACGTCGGATCTCCAATCGGAAGGCACTAGCGAATAGCTGATCTACCCATCTGCCCGAATTCAAAAAGTTGCCAATATAAAAGTCGTTTTGTTCAAAAGTTATCACGCGTCACTCACACGATACCGAAATAGACATTATCCACAAATTTTAATTCCGCGGTTAGTGGTTACATTACGTTATGAATAATTTAGCGTATAATCGGTTAAGTATACAGCCTTGTGAAATAGCTGTTTCTGGTTCAAGAAGCTGGATAATACAGTAGGAACTTTCACCAGTTCGGAAACCTCTCCAGAGTAGACCAATTTCCTGCTGTGTAAACACATGCACAGTATCACACACACAAACACACAAAACCAACACATAAATCACACAGTCATACAACACACAGTATCACCCACACACAAAACATACAGTCTTACTGATGAACTATTGGCTGATTTGTATAGGATAAAATCACTGATGTTGATGAGCCCACCAGATCCATAAATGGCAGCAGAACTGGTTACACGACTTCATAGATGGTGGCATCAACAGTCTACAGCTGGCAATAGCTTGACTGAGAAGGATGGCACCACGTTCTGGGATGGTCATCTTAATGGCACCAAGTTCCAAGGCTGCTGTTGATAACTGCATGAAGTAAAGCAACTCTGAAAGTCATTTGATATCACACAGTACAGTCACATACACACCTTGCGCAGGGTTCCCTGTTGGTAAATACACTTCTCTGATTCCACATGTTTTCCCAGATATTCCGACACAACATCAGATTTATACAGTTCCACAAGTTCAGCACCAAACCTTGTTTACAGAGTAATATGTGTATTTAAAACGTGCTTGTCTGAAATGCCCGAACAGATGTTCCGTATACTCTCTTCAACACCAAAGTTTGTGGCGATGTATTTGCTGGGAGAATGTTTGTTGGAAAAGATGTTCTTTGCACGAATGATTGAATTGAAGCTTTCACACCTTTGTTTGAATAGAATATAATTATAATGCATGTCTAAAATTAGTGCTTACCGTTCAGTATTATAAGCTAAAGGTGGTCCAAATTGAAGCATACTCTCACAAAGGTGCAACAGTAGGTGGACTTTCAACTTTCTTTTCAGGTTAGGAAAGTGAGCTAGAATAGCAGTAACACAGGAGCTACAATCTGACTCATATGAACCAACCATCTCTGGGTCAAATGGCCTACAATATGCAATTCTAAACACCTGTTGACACATGTAGTGCAAGAACACATGTAGCTATTACAAGTGTTACCTGCACTGACCTTTAATAGCTTAAACCACACTTTTTTTTCACCATCATCCATACACGGTGATAAGTGAACTGCAAGTTTAGCAAGTCTCGCCCAACAAAAGAGTTGTAGTATCTCGTCATGTCCCTTGAAAAGTGCGCATCACAACCAAAAAAGGAAAAGGCAGATATGCCGTGCTCGCAATTCTTCCTTTTCATTAGTTGAAAGCTTCTTAATTTTATACCTGAACAGGTACTTATACAGTCCCAGTAGCAAAGCCTCAAATGGTGTACTCCTTAATATAGGTTAGAGAGACAAAGTTATATTACCTATATGTAAGCTTACTGGTTTGCATCTACGCAGAGATCCAAAATGGGATTTGTAGCATCACTGACACCAAAACGTTTCTTCAGTTCATTTATTTGCCCTTTGGTTCTGGCAGCCATGATTGCTGATCTCTGCTGCACTGTTTCAGTCTTTGTATGTTTTTCATGTACATGGAGTCCAACAGTTACATCAACCTTTAATAAAAATGAAATAAGTATATTATGAACTGAAAAAGAATATACTTACATTACAAATTCGGCAGAATTTCCGCGTACTTGAGCCAAAATGACTACATACTTGTGCAGCTCTGGGATTATTGCACAGGAAACATATAACAGGGCTTACAATTAGAACATCAGACTGCAATGCAGCATCATAGGCAACTATTCCATCTTCCAGTAGGTTAAGTTCTTGCACAGGCGCAACTGCTAACTCCAGTATACAGATACTTTATTTGAAGTACAGATGAAATGGATGTTCTCAAGCTTGGCATTTTCCTTCTTTGGAAGTTCAGCTAGTAGAAAGCACCACGAATCAAACTTGTTTCACACCTTTGATTTGTTGCCACTTCTATCATCAGAATATATCATCAACAGAACCATCACTACAGGCATATTTCCTAGCTCAATGGATCACTTCTTCAAAGGATGAGGTGTTGTAAAGGCCATATATTCCTATGCAATCATAACATATGCATGGTAGTCATCAGTACACATGCGTGCATATATTTTATTTTCTTCTTAAAATAACGTGTACAAATGTATCCAAAATGAACACAACAACATACACATTTCACACACACACACGAACACACAGAAATACTTACACCATCATTGAGTTGTGTTAACGAAGTGGTTCCGACGATTTGATCGGGTTTATACATGTGCTCAGCCAATGTTCCTGCTTGTGGTAGCACACACAGAATGGCATTCACTGGTACGCATTGCACTCCAGATATTATCCAGGACCCACATTGGTTTGGATATTGCTCAAGAGCCTGTATACTTCGAAACATATGAAGCCGTGAACACGACCTGTGACTTTCTTCCCAGTTACCATAAACTCCACAAAATCTTTCCCAAACACATTGCCAACAGGTGATACACACATAGGTGCATGATATCTCTCATCATTCCTCCAACCTAATGCATGGAACACCTCCCTGATAAGATCAATCCAGTTAAGCATATCTTTACTGCAGTGGACATACCTTATACAACCCTTGGGCTTAACAGGGAAACTGGAGAGAATGTTCGCAATGTGTGGAGCAGCCAGGCACATCTTTAGAGTGTGATGAATCGAATTTATGTATGCTCTTGGCAGTGCAATACTAGAAGGTCAATACAGAGTGTAATACAATACATTTTCGGTTATAATATACATACCCTTTGAGGTGGTAAAAACCCTCGCCCTAAATGAAAGATAAACCCGTAGATAGGGATAACTCTACATTATACAATACCTACCATTGGACATGGACTGTGAACAATTAAATAAGCCATGGCATCGATTCTGGATGAAAATGGTCTGAAATCTGGTTCTGCCGTGTGATGACTTGAACTTAAAACATCTAAGCACACAAATCATTTAGTAGGACTAAAAGCCTACATGTTATACACGGTACATAACATACCTGTCTCTAAATTGTCTTCAAAATCTGTTGATTCTATGTCAATTGATGAAGGGTGTCCTGAATCATTTGGTGGTGGTTCGTGGATGAAAAAGCTGGGACGTGGAGGAACCTGCACAGGTCCTTCCTCACTGACATGTGGAACCACCTACATGTACATGTATAACAAGTACTGCAATGCACAGGTGGGAAAGCTATGCGAAAAGTATTGATTTGTTTTGAATGCAGGTGAGGGACTTGCATGGTTGAGACTTTCCCAGGGTGGGTGTTCCCAGACTTTAGGCTCAAGGCTATTTTAGGCATTTTGCTTGTACACTCACTTATAAGTATTAAAAGTACCACAGACGAATATACATACCAAACTTGCTGTAGCGGTACTCTGCTGAACACTTGTAGCATATCTTAAGTGGTGCGCGCTTTCCAGGTGCCTGTTGTACTTCGAAAGGTAGGGAAACTTAATTTTGCACGTTCGGCCATTTGGTCACTGAGAGTCCCAGAAATGGACTTTCCACGCCTACCAAGACGAAGTGGTCAAGAAGTCAGAATCGCATGTGATACTAAGCGCCGTAACAGTGACGATTGCTTTTTCGACCGAATCAAACTAAATTATCACAACCGATTCATTTTGAAGCTGTTACGGTAGTACTTCATTTTGGGCGTGGTCTAGGTCGAGCGAATCACATACGACCCATAAAAATGAATGCCTAACGCTTCAATTACGCCTGCGATATCGCCCACGAATCACTGGCGAATTCATTACTCACGTGATTCGTTGGTGAAAAAGCTGGCTGTGTAATAGGAACACCAAATAAATTCCGTGCAGGTTGGAGTATTTATACTGCAAGCTGTACAAATAACTTCATTGAGCAATAATAAACCTCTGCAATAAACTTCATACCAATTCCTTTATAGAACTTGCTACCGCATGAGTACTTCTCTTTCTAGGTGTCTATATGACCTTAAAGGATAACGTGCAGGTGAATTCCGAAGATATTGGTGCTATTGCCGTTCTTCTAAACCGTTCGTAGCTCGAGTTATACCTTCCTAAGGAAGAAGAAGAAGAAGACGACGACGACGACCAAGAATTATTTTAGGACTGGGCACGAGGAACAGGAATTTGTTTGTTGCACACCGTTTTATGACACGGAACAAACGTGGAACTGTAGATCTTTGAGTTCTCGTTCCATCGCGACAAAGAGATACGCGATCCGTTTCTCCCTTGTCCCTCCAGACGCGAGTGAAGTTTTTTTTAATGATATTCATCAATCCTTATATTAAACCTGCTGCAGCAGGTCACGGGTGTTTCACAGCGGACATTTAGATGTCCAATTGCACATTTACGTAAAAATGATTTTGGTAGCTCATTAACGGGCTAACATTTTCAAGGCCTGTTTCCGCTACAACCCAGTTTCGCTACGCCTCTCTATTGATAATTCCAAGCATAGTATCACAGGGAAAAAGTTGAAAATACAATGGTTATTTTACCATGTTTTACCATTCTCTACAACATAGAACAACCATGGTTTTTTCAAATACATCGTTGCTGCTATACGTTGTTGTAAAAATTACAACAAATTACAACATTCGAGTGATGTACCACGACAAAACGTTGTAAGCTATTGCATTTGGGCAAACTAACGTAGTGAAAACATTGCGTAATTCCAAATACAAGGGTTTACAATGGTTCCAAATTATTGATCACGTGACTCCTTACTTAAAGAAATCTGCTTTTTGCGACGTAACACGTGATGGTTGGTCTTTGTGTGAGCTCCTCGGGAGGACGGAAAGTTGAGTATCTCTTGTCTTTTGAACAACATGCTACTCAGCTTGTGCGTTAATCTTTCATTCTCGCATCAATCGTAAATGGGGTTTGGGAGGAGCGGTGTTTGAAGAAGTGCGTGCGTGTACTCAGTATGCTGGGCGGCGTTAGATAAGTGCGATTGTGTGTGCATGTGCATTTCTATTCTAGACCACTTTCATCTTGTTTAGTGCGCACCGCTTTCGGTATTTACTTATATAGGTGCGTGACGGCATGTGTTGGCCTACAAGTGTGCATTCGAATACATTCTTGTCTTGCTTCCCTTCATGCCCTCAGTAAGTGCGCAACAGTGCTGGCCTTCTACTAATGTGAATCAATGCCAATGCACCTGTGTATGTGACGGTGGTCCGACATAGGGTGAGTCAACTGTTCACTCTTCTATGTGTTTACATGTACAGTATTGTAATCAGAACATTCCCTGGTATAGGTGTGTATTGTATGTCAGCTAGTGTTGCCCTTCTGACAGAGCTGTCTCTGTGATGGGCAGGGAGTGTGATCTTGTTGTGACACTTTGGGTGTCTTTCCTCTTGTGCCTGTGTAGCATTCTGTATGTGTATGTGGTGATTAATTAGAATATCAAGCCAACCGTATGTCGGCTAGTGTTGCCCTTCTGACAGAGCTGTCTCTGTGATGGGCAGGGAGTGTGATCTTGTTGTGACACTTTGGGTGTCTTTCCTCTTGTGCCTGTGTAGCGTTCTGTATGTGTATGTGGTGATTAATTAGAATATCAAGCCAACCGTATGTCGGCTAGTGTTGCCCTTCTGACAGAGCTGTCTCTGTGATGGGCAGGGAGTGTGATTTTGTTGTGACACTTTGGGTGTCTTTCCTCTTGTGCCTGTGTAGCATTCTGTATGTGTATGTGGTGATTAATTAGAATATCAAGCCAACCGTATGTCGGCTAGTGTTGCCCTTCTGACAGAGCTGTCTCTGTGATGGGCAGGGAGTGTGATCTTGTTGTGACACTTTGGGTGTCTTTCCTCTTGTGCCTGTGTAGCGTTCTGTATGTGTATGTGGTGATTGATTAGAATATCAAGCCAACCGTATGTCGGCTAGTGTTGCCCTTCTGACAGAGCTGTCTCTGTGATGGGCAGGGAGTGTGATCTTGTTGTGACACTTTGGGTGTCTTTCCTCTTGTGCCTGTGTAGCGTTCTGTATGTGTATGTGGTGATTAATTAGAATATCAAGCCAACCGTATGTCGGCTAGTGTTGCCCTTCTGACAGAGCTGTCTCTGTGATGGGCAGGGAGTGTGATCTTGTTGTGACACTTTGGGTGTCTTTCCTCTTGTGCCTGTGTAGCGTTCTGTATGTGTATGTGGTGATTAATTAGAATATCAAGCCAACCGTATGTCGGCTAGTGTTGCCCTTCTGACGGAGCTGTCTCTGTGATGGGCAGGGAGTGTGATCCTGTTGTGACACTTTGGGTGTCTTTCCTCTTGTGCCTGTGTAGCGTTCTGTATGTGTATGTGGTGATTAATTAGAATATCAAGCCAACCGTATGTCGGCTAGTGTTGCCCTTCTGACGGAGCTGTCTCTGTGATGGGCAGGGAGTGTGATCCTGTTGTGACACTTTGGGTGTCTTTCCTCTTGTGCCTGTGTAGCGTTCTGTATGTGTATGTGGTGATTAATTAGAATATCAAGCCAACCGTATGTCGGCTAGTGTTGCCCTTCTGACGGAGCTGTCTCTGTGATGGGCAGGGAGTGTGATCCTGTTGTGACACTTTGGGTGTCTTTCCTCTTGTGCCTGTGTAGCGTTCTGTATGTGTATGTGGTGATTAATTAGAATATTAAGCCAACCGTATGTCGGTGTCACGGCTCCCTATCGCTACGCAGAACGTTCACTCCTGCAACCACCAGAATATTGATGAACCGAGCTTATTTCACTTATTAACGTAATATGCCCCTTTATATACACAGGGGTAAACAACACGAGTCAAGTTCAATGCATGAATGAGTTCAATGGCCCTATACAACACTTGAATACGTTCTTAGTCGACAGTTCATGAGCTCAGTGGACTTCAGCCTCCACACTCCATTATCCTTCCCCGGCAACGAATTCCTTCGTTGCTCTTGAAAGCGCATCAGCATTTAGATTCGCCGTCCCTGCTCTATGCTCGACTCTATACTCATACGGCTGCAATGCCAAACTCCACCTGCATAGCTTTGGATTTCCTTCTTTCAGACGCTCCAACCACTCGAGCGAACGATGGTCCGTCTGAATAACAAACTTGCGTCCCAGTAAATAGACCTTGAAAGCCGCCACTGCCAACCGTATAGCCAAACATTCTTTCTCAACGGTTGAGTAGCGTTCCTCCCTCGGCAGCAACTTCCTGCTGTAGTAGCCAATAGGGTGTTCTTCACCATCATCACAGAGTTGGCTCAAGACTGCTCCAACACCTCTGTCAGATGCGTCCGTCTGCAACACAAATGTTTTGTTGAAGTCAGGGCTTCTCAATACTGGTCCAGAACACAGGCATTGTTTCAATGTCTCGAATGCCTCGTTACACTGTGGTGTCCATTTGACTGTGTTAGGAGCTGATTTCCTAGTCAGGTCTGTCAGAGGGGCTGCTCGGCTGGAGTAGTCTGGAATAAACCTTCTGTAGTACCCAGTGAGGCCTAGAAACCCTCGCACCTGACGCTTCGTTTCCGGCAGTGGAAACGTCTTCACAGCTTGCAGTTTACTCAACTCTGGCTCCACACTTCCATTACCAACCGTGTGTCCAAGGTACACACATTTGCTCGTACCAAATTGACATTTCCCAACCTTTACTGTAAGTCCAGCCTCCTTGATGCGATTCAGCACTCTTCTCAACTGTGACAAATGATCTTGCCATGAATTGCTGAACACCACCAGATCATCCAGGTAGGCAGAAGCAAAACCTTCACAGCCCTTAATCAGATTGTCCATCAACCTTTGAAATGACGAAGGTGCTCCGCTTAACCCAAACGGTAGCATCTTGAACTGGAACTGGCCATAAGGTGTGGTGAATGCTGTTTTATGTCGATCCTTCTCTGCAACCGGCAGCTGCCAATAACCACGAGTCAGATCTAAGGTACTGATAAACCTTGCATTTCCAAGACCATCAATGAGATCGTCAATGCGTGGCATGGGGTAGGCATCTATGTGGGATACTGCATTAAGCCGACGGTAATCCACACACATCCTCAGTGAACCGTCTTTCTTTTTCACCATTACAATAGGCGATGCCCACTCACTGCTTGTAGTTTCAATGATGTCGTTTTCCAGCATATCCTCCAATTCTTTCTTCACCAGCTCCTTGTATGCGTGAGGTAATCGGTATGGGGGTCTCCTCACTGGTAGTGTCTGATCAGTGACTATACTATGCTCCGCCATGTTTGTACGTCCTGGCTTATCACTGAAGACACTGCTGAAGTTGTTTAGTAAGGCCTGCAGTTCCTTCATCTGCTCTCTGGTTAATTCTTCTCCAAAATTAGCCACTCCCTTGCTCTCCTCATTCCACACTGGAATGTCTTCCTCCAGCTCATCAGCATAATGATTATCTTCCACTTCTTCCACTACAGCTCGTACCTGGTAACCCTTCAGCATATTAACATGGAACACACGTTGACGCTTCCTCCGGTCATGCATGTCTAGCAGATAGTTCAACTTCCCCATTCTGGTCACTATTTGGTATGGCCCCTGCCATTGAGCTAGTAATTTGTTAGTGGAGGTAGGTAATAGCACTAAAACCAAATCTCCAGGCTTGAACTCCCGCATCCTAGCCTTGGCATCATACCACCTCTTTTGCCTATCCTGCTGTTTTGTTAGGTTCTCATGCACACAGTCCACCATTTGTTTGAGCTTCTCCCTTGTGGACAGGACATAACTGACTACACTCTCGTCTTGGCTTTCATTTCCCTCCCAGGTCTCTCTCAAAATATCAAGGGGCCCCCGCACATCCCTACCATACAGGAGCTCAAAGGGGGAAAACCCTGTCGACGCCTGGGGTACCTCTCTATACGCAAATAGTAGATATGGGATTAACTTATCCCAATCCTTCCCATCTATTGCTGTGGCCTTACGTAGCATGCTCTTGAGCGTTTGGTTAAATCGCTCCACCAGGCCATCTGTCTGAGGGTGATAAGGACTTGTCCTAATCGGTTTCACATGCAGTAAACGATACAACTCAACTAGGAGTTGCGACATAAAGTTACTGCCCTGGTCCGTAAGGATCTCCCTTGGAATTCCCACCCTAGCAAACAGTTCTACCAGTTTCTCAGCCACATGCTCGGCATCAATGCTTTTTAACGGGATTGCCTCTGGGTAACGCGTGGCATAATCGCAAACCACGAGCACATATCGATTACCCGCCCGACTCGTAAGCAATGGCCCTACAATATCCATGGCCACCCTGCTGAATGGTTCGCTGATTACTGGTAATGGCATCAAAGGGGCCTTCCCCACTCCCTTATGTGATGCTTTTTGACATACTGCACAGGTTCTACAGAACTCATCCACATCCCCGAACACGTTAGGCCAATAAAACCTGCGTAACACACGCCGCCGTGTTTTCTCCTTACCTAAGTGTCCTGCAAGGGGTATCTCGTGAGCTAGTTCCAACACAGTCCTTCGCAACTGCTTGGGTAGAACCAACTGCTCGATCTCAAATTCTTTCCGACCATAGGGCGCCCATCTACGACTTAGGAGCCTGTCCTTCATGAAGTATTCGGAATCCTCACCCTTCCGGGCTTCATCTGCGACCATCTGTCTGATGTTAGCCAGGGTGGAATCGTTTTCCTGCAACCGTTGCAGTTCGTCCGCCGAAATATCCAAAATACCCTTCGATTTGGGCTCAACAGGGTCTTCCCGTTTTGGAACTTCGGAACTCAACGTAGGAGAACCATTGCTACTCTCCTCAATCGAGCGCGGTCATGCTCCCGCTGCTCGCTCCTTCTCCTTTCTGAGAATCTCTTCCTCTAGCTGCTGCCGTGCCCTCGCCCTCGTCATCACGATCAGGACGTCTTGAGGACACGTCTCCTCGGGTTGTCGACCCAGCAACTGGAACAATTCAGGGACGTCTGTCCCTAACAGCACCGGAACCGTTGGGTTCTCCGCCACCGCTGCTTCCACGATGAGCTTCAGATCCTTCACACCTATTTCCACTTTGGCCAAAGGATAGAAATTAATATCACCGTGCGCACAACGTACCGATACTCCTTTGCCCTCTAAGTAGTTCTCCAGAGGAACCAACTGATTGGAGACCATTGTCCTGGAGCATCCGGTATCCAGAAGGATCTTGGTTTTCTTTCCCTCCACCGTACCTGGTAGACAAATACCGTTCTGTCTTGCTCCGGATCCCTTACTCCGTTTCTCGGCTTCCTCTCGCCAAAGTAGTGCCCTTCGCTCTGGACAGTTGCGAGAAATGTGACCCACTTTCCTACACTGGAAGCATCTTTGTCCCTCGCTTTCTTCCTCCCTTGGCTTCTTCCGACATACGCTTTCATTATGTCCTGTACGTCCGCAATACGTACAACTGCTCGTCTTCCTTCCTGCACCATCCGTCTTGGGTGTTTTGGCTCCTGCCTCGGCTACTGGCGGTTCCTTCCGTCGGATTTGCTCGTACTCATCGACTAACTCTCCGGCTTCCACACAGGTCTTCGGCTTCTTTTCATGTACCCATAGCCGCTTTTCTAAGGGTAGAGTGTTCAGGAACTGCTCCAATCCGATCACTTGCTGGATCTCCCGTGCCGTCTGGTGTTCCTTCATCCACTTCCCTAACAGATCCATCAACCTGGTAGCCGTCTCCCTGTTCGTCTCGCCTTCCCTTCGTACCAAGCCTCGGAACCTCACTCGGTATGCGTCCTCGTTGATTCCGTAACGCGCCAAGATCGCCGCCTTAATTGCTTCATAGTCATCTGAGCTGGTAGTAGGAAGAGCCGCAAATGCCAGTTGCGCCTTCCCCGTCAACTGAGGAGCAAGGAAATGTGCCCAGCGATTCTCATCAATGCCGTGAGCCGTCAATATACGCTCGAATGTGACGAGATACGCTTCCACGTCGTCTTCCGCTCCAAGTGGTACCAATTTCACGCTCAAATTTGCGGGTTTTGCAGAATCTTCCTTCCGCGTCTCTGCTAATTTGGCAATTAAGTCGAGGTACGCTCTGGTTTCCTCATCGTGCCGTCTGCGATCTTTTCCATGTTGCACCTGCTCTTCTTCACGCCATTTCCTTTGCTCATCGAACTCCCGTTCCCGCTGGACTCGATCTGCCGCCAACTGCTGGAGCAACCTCTGTACTTCCTCCATTGCACCGCCGGATGTTGCAGTTCTTGTAACGATAGGTGTCTCGCTTTCGATATCTCGGTATACCCTACCCGATCGCAATGTCATGCGACGATTAACCGTGCGGACTTGCTAGACAACTTCTAGCGATCAAATCCCACCGCTGCCACCATATGTCACGGCTCCCTATCGCTACGCAGAACGTTCACTCCTGCAACCACCAGAATATTGATGAACCGAGCTTATTTCACTTATTAACGTAATATGCCCCTTTATATACACAGGGGTAAACAACACGAGTCAAGTTCAATGCATGAATGAGTTCAATGGCCCTATACAACACTTGAATACGTTCTTAGTCGACAGTTCATGAGCTCAGTGGACTTCAGCCTCCACAGTCGGCTAGTGTTGCCCTTCTGACAGAGCTGTCTCTGTGATGGGCAGGGAGTGTGATCTTGTTGTGACACTTTGGGTGTCTTTCCTCTTGTGCCTGTGTAGCGTTCTGTATGTGTATGTGGTGATGAATTAGAATATCAAGCCAACCGTATGTCGGCTAGTGTTGCCCTTCTGACAGAGCTGTTTCTGTGATGGGCAGGGAGTGTGATCTTGTTGCAAAGTAGTTTACCATTGAAGAAGTGTGCATATGCATTGTTAACTGGTCCATACACAAGAAGGGCTGTAATCTGCACTATCCATTCAGTACCTTCAGACTGGTGGTCTTGCACTCACCTACTCTGTACATAGTAGCTATACCATTAACTGTTGATTTTTACCACCTTTTTGAAGGCACGTGCCACATTATGCATGTCCACCATCTGGTGTAGCTCTTTATGCTATAGGGAACTTGGTTAATCGTCATTGATGCAGCCTAGGTGAAAGGAGAAGTATTTATTTTAGCTTGCAGCTGTCCTAAAGGAGAACGGTTTACCTCAACCAAACGCATCACGATTTCCACCTCATGGGTATTGGTACTTGGTGGCTCGATCACTTTCAGGCCTTAAATACCCATCATCGAGGTACATTGATGCAGTGTAACGATTTGGTATGACCATAAAGAAACCCTTTTCAGTTCAACGGGTCCAGAGAGTCAGTCGAGATGGTTTCAGCAGAAGAGCTTAGCACACCATTGGAGGTGAAAGTTTACTATATTAATAGTATTAAAATCTATTTCACTGCACCACAGCAGCACAAAACAAATATAGTTGAAGATGAAAGTTCTGAAACATCAGCATGTACTGTTAGAGAAGAGATTGAGGTAACAATAATGTTACAATTATTTCCGATGTATGATAATTTGTCATCATATATATGATCTTTTTAAAAGCCCCTCACAGTCCAGTGTGATGAATGCCCATTCTACACTGAAGGTGATACATATTGATGCATACGATGGTTCTGTAGGTGAATGCTTAACCACTATCATGGACTAGGATCAAAGCCTCAGGGTTTAAGTGAGTATTGAGGAAAGTTCAAAGATATGATGCATGCTTTTAGAATCAGTGAATGCTACTTGGACTTTTCGTGCATGGATGCAATCGGACCATTGAACTTGGCCGTTTTTCGTACTGATGAGATTCATAGACACAATAGTAGACCACAACTTTGTAAACCAATAAATCTTTTGCAATTCATGCGGGCCGCACAGCTTTCATACCGATTAAACCACTGGAATGTGCGGCTGAGGAATGTGCGGCTAACTTCTACGCGGTACCGTTACGTTACATCACGCTTCTTAGATTGAGCGCTCTCGTTCACCAAGGGTGAATCTGCTGCTCGCTTTTTAGACGATGGACCGATCTCGCTCTCAGCTGCTCGATTCATATCACGCGCGTTTATATATGCAATTAGCGCGCGTGCGCACAACTAGCGGAGCTGCAGCTGCTATCAATATTGTGCACGGACATCATTACCGCACATGCGCAAAATCGGCCGGACAAGTTGCAAAATTGATCGGAAAATGTCCGATGTCCCGACTGTTATCCGACACACTGCCATGAGGGCAGAGGAGGGTGGCCATGAGTAGGGTACATGATATAGAGATTAGGGTGGTACAATTAAACATGGAATGACCTTACTTAGTTCAGCTAGACATCCGCCTAGTAAGCAACACTACAAACTAAAGAATTAAAAACTCACCTCGTAGATTTTAGTGAGGACGTATATCAGTGACCTATAGCAGCCAGTCGTATACAAGTAGACCCAAAGTGATAGTCTTGTGAGAATCAGGAGAGGCTAGTGTATAATTTTCCCATATACAGACAGCGCAACATATCCTAACCTCCTCCCCACCCCGAACAGACATTTGAACACCCATACACGAGCCTAGTACTTTTTACCACTATAGATCAGTCTCATTCCCCTCCTAGACATACCCCAGCCTCTCTAGACATCATCACAGGTCTATTTTACATGGTTGTAACCTCTTAGAGGCCAGTAGAGATACAGACAAAACAGCAGTCAAACCTCCAGACAAGAACAGATGAACCAGCAACCTCCAGACTGAAGAGCGGACGTCTATTAGCAACAGGACAGGCAAATTATACATTAATAAGACTCACCCAAAAAACATTTATAACCATAGTTTCTCGCTGCGTTTGTTACACATGTGAACCACATTACCTTTTGTATCACTTGTAACTTGATAGCTAGAGAGGACCTGCAGTCAACCAGTACCAGCCTCAGCAATAAATAGTCTTCGAACAGGAACAAAATGAAGCAGTAGCTCAAGACGCAAACAAATGAATTGACACTCCAGACTCAACAAATAAAGCAGTAATCACCAGAAAATACAAAAGGGACAAAGTCCATTGTCATCCTAAAGAGATCATCACAACTCACACAAGTCCCAAAACACAATAAAAAACACCTTTATAACAAGTGAGCACATTACACACTATCATTTCACTTCCAGCGCCTACTAGAGCTCTAGGTCTAGTCCTGACTGACGGCCCCAATAAATATTTAGAGTTGAAATAATAAACAACCAATTACAACGGGCGGTAAACATGCCGCTCTCTACTCTCTCATAAAAGCACGAAATTCTTACCTTAAAGATTTGGCCCCATGCGAGAGACTGTGGAAGGGTAGAGGAATGAGAGAGGGGAAGGGAGGGGATATATAAAGTGTCACAACAGGTTATTCGATGTCATACAAAATCACACCACACGTGAAAAACCGATATTGAATACTTATATTTGTGAGGATGAATGGAGTCAAGGCCTGTTCACAAACTCATCCAGGGTAACTTGGCAGCTGATGGCTGAGCAAGGGCATGTACCACACCCAAACCGGACTTACCGTTGAATCCAAGAGTGAGACGTCTCAACAAACGCTCAGTCCAGAAGTACAGACAGCCTGTGCAAATAACAACACAAAGAAAATTAGTAAGAACGTCTTCTAACTCTCCAACTTCGTCTCCTAGAGGAACACAGCCACCTACCACAAATATATCACCCCCTGAAGTTCCAATGCGCTGCGCATGCGTAAATACTATATAATATCCTAACAAATGCCCGCCAAGCGGCAGAACGTAAGCAGTGCACTGGATCACGAGGGAGCAGACTTGATCCATTACTGAGACGACTTTCTCTTAGCTGGTCCACCACTAGGCAATGAGTGTTCCAGTGCGATATCACATTCCATGGTATCACCAATTGTGCGACTTTGGTCATCAACAACTACATGTACGCTAAACCATCCTACAGATGACTGCCACGATTAAAACCTAGCTGGTGCGACGCAAGACCACGTTACGAGTACTGTAGCATGTGAGTGTGTATGTGTTTGAGTGTGTGTGTGTGTGTGTGTGTGTGTGTGTGTGTGTGTGTGTGTGTGTGTGTGTGTTAGTCTCGTACCCAGACCCACATCGCAGCTGCGGATGGATCACATCACCGCTACGCGTAGCGGTGATGTGATCCATCCGCAGCTGCGATGTGGGTCTGGGTACGAGACTGTGTGTGTGTGTGTGTGTGTGTGTGTGTGTGTGTGTGTGGTGTGTGTGTGTGTGTGTGTGGTGTGTGTGTGTGTGGTGTGTGTGTGTGTGTGTGTTTGTGGGCGCGCGCGATCAGAAGATCATTTCAGTAGCTAAGTAAACAAGAACAGCATAGCTATAGAGAACAAAATTGACCAACGAAATTGTTTTCATGCATTTTAGAATATATATATAAAGGAACACGAATTTGTCTAATTGCCGTATGCACATCCAACCTTCACACAGCTCCACCTTCTTGGCAACTGTCGACTTGTCCAACGATAACTGCACAAATCACCCTATCAAGCACAATGAGATTACAAGGTGCACACTACACAACAACACTATCCTGGATCTCCTGCCCTTGGGTAGGTTGTGGGAGAAAATGATGCTTTATAGCAACATTTGTTTGAGGTAGCTGTATACATTGACTGCATGAGATAATAGGACATCTGGGGTGAAGATGGGTGTAGAGAAGTGGTGAAGATGGGTGTGGTGAAAATGTTTCTGCTTATCACGAAATGATCTTCCTCCTGAGTGTAATACAATAGTCACAAGACATTGCCAATGGCGAAATTATGTATGAAATTATAGCATCAAGAAACGGAAAGTAACATTTTAGAAATGTATTTAGGGGTTATTTAACATTAATTGTAGGGTCATTACTTCATCGGTACAAGCAGTGGACCAAGCAAGTAGCTGTCAAGTAATATTGAAAGAAGTATGAGTAAGGACGTAGTACATGAGTCTGCACTGCTGTATCTTATCATTCATTCTTGCCAGGAGATGCCTTATTCTAATTAGTGCCTTAATTTTTTTAATAGTTTCTTGTCTCATTCACAAGCACGACACCTGACGGATCTTCTGGCTTCCTCCTCCCCATCCTCCATAAGGATGTAAAGCTGGAGATTGGCATCGACCTCCAGTGAGGTCTTAGTAGTCAACCTTTCCTGTGCCCTGTGGCTGTTACGTCAGATGAGAGGGTTCTGAATGCATGGGGAGGGAAAAGGGAGGACCTTGGCTCATCCCGCATCAGGAGGTCAAAGTACAGCCAAATGGAGCGGCCAATGAATGGAGACAAGGATACAACAGCAAGGTGGATGGGTGGGTTTGTACCTGCCAAAGAAGTAATGGATGCCATACGTGTAGTCAATGAATAGTCTTGAGAAGTAATAACTCAAGATTGCAGTTGTTGACCACAGAGGTGATTAAGACCATCTGAGACTTTATTGCTCTCAATCCAATTGGTTAATTTAATGCTATGGTGCATGTGCATGCATATGCGTGAGTTTGTGTGTGTGTGTGTGTGTGTGTGTGTGTGTGTGTGTGTGTGTGTGTGTGTGTGTGTGTGTGTGTGTGTGTGTGTGTGTTTGTGTGTGTGCTCAGTGAGGCTCTGGCCCAACTCATGGATGTAGGCTGTAGGCCAACTTTGGTAAGCTTGTATCTCAAGGAAGTAAGCTTTAGTGTGGCAGTACCCTTCCTTCCATTTTCCAACAGGGGGCAGCTCTCACAAGTGTGGAGTCTCAACAGCTGCAAGCTGTTTTGGAGAGCACAAAGGTTATGGTATAGGCATTGCAATGGACTCAGTACCAAGGAAAGCATGACTGTGTGTACACTAGATTCCTGAGTGTTTGATGCAAACTCTCGAGTTGCTGAAAAAGGAGTTGGTTGTGACTGCCCTCCAGCAAAAGCTAGGAAAGGAGGTGAGTTTACATCTACAACAGGGAGGGGGGGGGGGGGCCAAAGTTAATACTTCATTTTACAGGGATAATTTGAAATTGCCAAGGGGGGGGGGGGGGGGGGGAACTCAAGCTTGTCCCTGTTCACTGCTAAATAATCCCTTGTCAGCGAGCTAAAGTTGTAAGGATAAGGGAAGTACAGTATAGTTTCTTGTCTTTAACAGTCCCGGCTCGCAATGGAAAATTACAGACATTCATACATGTAGCTTATGTTGTACCCACTAATTGCATTTGCGTGAAAGCCTAAGGAAACTGTTGAAGCAAATTCTGGTTTAGGATTAACAGTAATCTGAACCTGCGGCAGCAGGTTCAATATAGGATTGATTGAGGATTGATGAATATCATTAAAAAAACTTCACTCGCGTCTGGAGGGACAACGGAGAAACGGATCGCTTATCTCTTTGTCGCGATGGAACGAGAACTCAAAGATCTACAGTTCTACGTTTGTTCCGTGTCATAAAACGGTCTGCTTTTAGAGAAACAAACGAATTCCTGATTCTCGTGCCCAGTCCCTTGGTCGTCGTCGTCGTCTTCTTCTTCCTTAGGAAGGTATAACTCGAGCTACGAACGGTTTTGAATAACGGCAATAGCACCAATATCTTCGGAATTCACCTGCACGGTGCCCTTTAAGGTCATATAGACATTTAGAAAGACTACAGCGAGAAGTACCTCGTGCGGTAGCAAGTTCTATATAGGATATGAAGTTTATTTGGTTTATTGTTGATTAATGAAGTTATTTTACAGCATGCAGTATCTGAACCTCACGGGTGTTTCAATCCATTGAATTGGTGGACATTCAGACCTACGCCCCGAAATTTTGAAATGGCAATTATCTCACCTAGCAACGGTTGTAATGATTTGTACCCGTTGGAATTCGCTGTACAGTTACTGAATGGAACACGTGGTGACCTTTTAGACGAGGTATTTTTGAAGATGAAACTGTGCTCTACTGAACAAGGTGTGTTTGGGCATCAAGAAATGTTACGCTCTGGAGAAGTGTCGTTCAAAAGCGGCCTACTTACGCGGAGGTAGGTTTTCGAAACTAGTTAGTCCCCAACGTGTGAACTTCCAGTTGAGAAACGACTTTTACAAAGGTATTGTACATAGATCGAGCTTTCGTTTTATGGTATTTATTTTCTGAGACGCGATTTGTATGCTTCAAAAAGTAACGTGCAAACATTGTCAAGTGTGTGCTGCACGCATGTATGGAGGGAGTGTAGGCCTACATGTACTTGAATACCGGCCCGGTATAAATCCACTATGCTATGAAGCAGCAACGTGTTTTGGCCGGCGTACGTTTTGCTCTCTTTGTGGGTCATGGCTGAGCACGGATTGAGTCAGGAGCAATCCTTATCAAGCACTCTTTGACGATACACTGTACTGTAGATGGTGTTCAGTGCGTTGAAACGCTAACTGAACTGTAGTTGGTGTTCAGTGCGTTGAATCGCCGGTGAATTGATTCAGCACCTTGTTCACCCAGCATGCCAAATCATAAGTTGTATCTTCTCACCACTCAACTGTGTGCTCCTCTAATAGGTGCATCAGTTTTGGGTGATATATTTTCATTGGCCACGGGGAAATTGGTTCTAAAGTAGTTCAGAATGGAAACAATAGCGAAAAATAATCACATAGTTAATATCCATCCACAGCTATGACGTCATGTTGCTATATCCTAACTCTCTCTCTCCACATTTCTCATCTGTCAGTTACAAAACATTGGTCATGGAGGGAGTGGCATGCTCCAAGCCTAGCAAATGCCCCTTCAAATGTGTCTGCAACCTGCTGAGCATCTATGAGGAGAACAGGATACTGCTGGGCCACATTTTGTATACACCAGTCATCATTCAGTATGTGCCTCACTTGTTGAAGGTCTTTGTGGTGATGACTCACAGTTCACCGGCTTTGATGCTTAACTTCGGCCTTGACCTTTTGTAACCCTTACAAGAGTTATTGGCTGGAATGATGGTGAGTATAGTTCATGTAATTATTATTGCTGTACAAATTTACTTACTCTTCCACCCCCCCCCCCCCCCCAGATGGAATCTGCAAAACATTTGGGCTCTGGGCTTTTAGACAGCATTCTTTGAATTTTGAATTACAGATGCTACGTTTACCTCAGTACCACATGGAGGAGATGGTGTTGCAAACATGTGAGAGGTATGCTCCTGCTGGAAGGTCTGTTTTACATGAGTTGCATTGAAGCAATACATCACTTAGGAGGGACAAGAAGACGTCAGGAGCTGCATTTATGCTGGCAGCAGTTAAAGGTGAGTTGTCATGGCAACAGGAACGTGTTGTTTGCCAACAATGTCATTCTGCACAGACAAGACTTTGGCACGGTAGCTCTACTGGTCTGTGCAGAATACAAAGAAGAGTGGACACTTTAGATAGTTAATGGCAGAAACTGATTGTGTAGCAGCTGGCTGGACACTGGTTGAAATCGAAACTGGTGCAATGTACCCAATATGTGTAAATAATGACTGTAGTGATTCACTTGACATTTGGCAGTATGTTTTGTCACTTTTTTCTTCATACCACCTTTCACCAGCACCTCAAAATGCTGGCAAACCTAAATGTGATCATTTAAATTCAAGTATACTTTGCTTCTCACTCACTTCACACTTGTCTACGGTATGGGCTTTCCACTTGCAGGGCACAACCAAACTTTTAAATGGTATTAGCTTTTTCTGCCTCAAAGCATTTAACACCCTCTCCTTAGCTTACACGGTTTGCAGAACGATTATGGGTGGATCTCGAAATGATCATTGATACCAAAAGCTCCGTTTTGTAAAATATGGAGTTATATATATATATATTAACTTATTTGCCACCACCAGCCTGCCACCGCACACCCTGCAATGTTTTGTAAGCTAACTGTTATGGACTCCATCGCAAAGCATGTATAAAAACCAAGATGTTGATAATTATTCATAGATTTCAGCCGCGATTTTATATGCCCTAGATATCGCGTCTCGAGACATGACCAAGCTTAAATTGTTTTACAATGCCCCTAGATTCTGTATCATATCGTCACAACTCACCTGAAAGTTTGAGAGCCTCACAAATAGCCCACCAAAAGATGCACTCGTAACGAATTAAGGGGCACGTGATTAATAGAAACGTTGCGCCGTATGTTGAAATGCTGTAAACATGTGAGCAGTTGATTGCTTAGACTAATACACAGGGGAAAAAAATGATTTTACGATGGTAGAAATGTAATGTATTTTTGTTGCAATGCAGTGTATATCGTGTGGTAAAACATTGTATATGCGTTATTTGAAATACAACAAAATTGTGCTTTTACTACGGTTGTATTTTTCACAATGGTTGTAAATTTTACTATGAATTACAACGTATTTACAGTAAGAATACATCAAATTTCAACGTTACACGCGGCATGAATGGCAATAGAATACAATCATTGCATTCACGTTTTACAACGTTTGTACAACGTTTAACAACGTTGTACTACGCCTCGTGCCAGGCCTTTCCTGTCGTCTCGTACCCAGACCCGCAGTGCCAGGCCTTTCCTGTCGTCTCGTACCCAGACCCGCAGTGCCAGGCCTTTCCTGTCGTCTCGTACCCAGACCCGCATGCAAATATTGTGCACAAAAAAATTTGTTTCCCAAAACGTTCAATAACGAACCATATAGCAGCAATACACGCACTACAGTATAGTGTCTTCTTTTGATAGCCCAGCAGCTCTGTTAAGGGTAACCCTTTTTTCTTCCACTAGCCGGTTTCCAACATGTGCCATCATTTCTCTCTCTTCTTTGGCCTTGGAAGCCAGCATCATCAATTGCTGATACCACTGAATTAAGGCTTGGTTTTGTAGCAACGAATATGATCCCACCACATGTCAAGTTGTCAGACATGCTCCTAGAGAATTGGCACTTTTTATTTTTTGATTTCCTCACACAAGTAGACCTGTATAGTAGGTGGCTGTAAAAAATGAAAGGGTTTGGAAGTTCCTTGCGTCTACCATTTTCCTGGAGCCCAAAATTATGTGTCCAAACTGATCAATGAAGCATGTCATGATAAGGCAGAGATAATATATAAAATCTCTGGATAAGGTAACTGTTTGTGTACCATAGCATGTTTATTTTACTTTCGTTCTGTTATGTCTTACAATGGGTACGCATAAGAATACGAATTGTTCCAACTATAAATATATACAATGTGTGTTGTGCTTGAGTGCTTGAAGCGCAGTCAGTGTAGGTAACAAAAGCTGGTCCTCATTAATGTTTTTCTATAATGCCAATTTTGTCCATTGGATCCACTAATACGTTAATTGAGCAGTCTCGTGAGTACATGTTTCATTATAGGTGTACTAGGGGAGTGTAGTGAGGGGAGTGTAGTGTTGGTGTACTTGGGGAGTGTAGTGTGGGTGTACGAGGGGAGTGTAGTGTGGGTGTACGAGGGGAGACGAGGGGAGTGTAGTGTGGGTGTACGAGGGGAGTGTAGTGTGGGTGTACGAGGGGAGTGTAGTGTGGGTGTACGAGGGGAGTTTAGTGTAGTGTGGGTGTACTAGGGGAGTATAGTGTGGGTGTACGAGGGGTGTAGTATGGGCGTACGAGGGGAGTGTAGTGTGGGTGTACGAGGGGAGTGTAGTGTGGGTGTACAAGGGGAGTGTAGTGTGGGTGTACGAGGGAGTGTAGTGTGGGTGTACGAGGGGAGTGTAGTGTGGGTGTATGAGGGGAGTGTAGTGTGGGTGTACGATGGGAGTGTAGTATGGGTGTATTCATGAGGGGAGTGTAGTGTGGGTGTACGAGTGTAGTGTAGTGTGGGTGTATGAGGGGAGTGTAGTGTAGTATGGGTGTACGAGGGAGTGTAGTGTGGGTGTACGAGGGTTAATGCCCTCTGCGGCACAGAGGGCCCATGCCATGTGGTCAGTTGGTGAGTTGTGGGGTCGATGAACTCAGCGGCTGGATTCTCTTGTTATTGGTAAAATTATATTATGAAAAAGTTGTATACAGCCATTACACTAACACCATAAATATGAATGAGTAAATATCATTCAGCAGGAGTTCAAATTGATCACGACTATTTGGATAGAAGCCGTCACAGCCTATTGAAGTAGTCTCATGTTGATAAATTCCATCATTTTTGGATGCATAAAAAATCCACTTAAAATAGCTGAAGACTATACCATACACCAAGTCGCTTCCTTGAAGGTCACTAATTGTACCCTGATCCAAATCTATTATCTTAGCTTCAGCAAGACAAATCATTTTATGGGTCTTCTTGTTTATCATTACGAGTTCGAAACTACCTGAAGCAAGAACGTATGACCCTGTGACATCACGCTCATAGTTTAATTGAAGATATTAATTGATGAATCTTATGTAGAAATCCAAAATCCATGATTATAGCCTAAATTATAAGTTACAAAATGACCAAAAACAAATATGCAGTGTACCACATTTCAACTAATTTTATGGGCCTCAACAAACACAAAAACCAAGTTCATGGACCCAGTGTTAAAAATGTATAACTTTACATCCTTTTGAGATCTTATATCCCTTTTTATGTAGGCAGTTTGTAAGTAATATGTATATGTATAACTTATATTTTTAAAAATCTTGATTTTTAAAAAATTGTTGGTGTCTGCTTGCCTCCTAATCACGGATTTATCTGACCCACCCTTTACCCACCCGTGACTTTTGGGGCTTACCCACCCGTGAAAATTATATTGGATGGTACCACTTTGTATAGTTAATCAAGCATAACTTTGTCACCAGTGGTGTGGGTGTGATCATTTCAATTGCGCTGCGTGGTTGGTAGATTAGATCTTGGTACCGTAGTCAATTACACAGTCGTGAGCACCAAGGAAATCAGCACCCTGTATACATTCTTGTGTAAGGTTTCTTGCCACCACAATTGGGTGCAATCTCACCAGCCCACCTATTTCCACTGAAAGGGTGACCTGCCCCAACAAATCCAGACTGCTACCATCAGCTGTTACGACACTTTGGGAAACATCCTGTAACTCACTTGTACCCGCAACACATTCCACACTTCTGCGCTAAGTATCGTCACTGCAGAACCTGTGTCCAGCAACATATCGATTGTGCGACCCTCGACTAGTTCACGTGTCCAAGTAGCAAAGCTCGTTTCAACGCTACCCACCACCACTGCATTGGTCCGTATAAATCCCTGCTAACAAATGCATACAGTTTGTGTAATCAATCAATAACTCAATCTCAATTTTCATTTAAATGCGTAGAGTGATTGAGTAATCTAATGCAACATAAATGTACAAGACCAAGTATGACCTATTCAAATAATCAAATCTATTAATACCACATCCACGTATAATCTGGGTCAGGTTTTGGGGGAAAATAAAAAACCAAAGGTCCACTAGCAATACAATGACAGTTTTTAGTTGTCACTGTAGTAAAGCAACGCATGGTACACTGTATATAACAAATCAGTTTATCCTCATAAACATCATCTTCGCAGGACGAGATGTGCATGCATTTAATACATTGGTTCGGTACTGTAGCTGGAGGAAATAACATGTAACACAGCTATTACATAACATAAATGATTTGTGGGAAGCATTTACATGTAGATGGAGTGAGGTGACAAAGAAGCTGCCTAATGAAATATCTAGGGTATCAGACGAGTCACTTAAAGAAGCAAGTAGACTCACACAAAGTTCGACTGCTTTGATGCCAAGGATGACAAGAAGGTAATCAAGAAAATACCGCCCACCCATCACCCTGATGTGACGATTCCCATACATGTACAGCACTGGTCTCTACACATCACTTACTGATAGTCAAACAACCACCATGCTCCTAACTACTGTACAATTCCGTGCCCAAGGTAACTGTTCACAGCAAATCCTCACCCCCACAATCACATGCAAATCAACACATCCTCACATAGTGGTGGTCTTCCCAGCTCTATTTTTCCCAGAAGAGCTGTTATTTGTCCTTCGTGGAACTTGAGGGAGAACCCCCCAAAGCTTGGACGTGCTTCTTGGAGCGCCAGACACCACCGGTGTATACATATTGGAAAAAGGATGTGTTCATGTGCATTTGTGTACATATAGATTCACACTTCCCCAATCTCCTATAACTGAGCACTGCATGATATACCAATAACATATTGCTAGAGGCCTTGTCTACCACCTCAACCACTTGCTTTGCTGCATCTTCTTATTAGGCTTCTTTGACTGGATTGAGTTTCATGTGTAGGGCATGTGTATACATGTGTAATGCAGATGTACATTATCACCTGATGTGGTCCACCTTTGAACCCTAGACTGTCTGTCTGTATGCACGTGCAGTTATCTGTATATAAGCGTAGGTCCTTTTGTATCTAGAGAGCTGCTGTGATTGTATCTTTTAATATATTCTAACAGCATTCTCTGTTGAATTCGTGGCCGCGTTACATTGGCGTAGTCGGCAGCTGGAATGGCTCGACCAGTTCTCCTACCCGAACCTTTTAGCGGCGAATCTGGAATTAGTCGCTGGGACGACTGGATAGAGCACTTTGAAGACTGCGCAGCAGTGAACAAGTGGGACAGTGACGAAGAGAAACTGAAATGGATTCGAGTGCGACTTACCGGAAAGGCTCATACAGCGTACCGGAGGCTAGCTCAAGACGCTCGTACGAAATACGGTGAGTGCAAAGATGCGTTACGTCGTCGTTTCCACCCCGACAGTTCAAGGGACCTGCACATGGCAGAACTTCAGGTTAGGAAGAGGCAAAACGACGAGGACTGGGCTTCGTTTGGTGACGCATTAAGAGTACTCGCGGATAAAGCGTACCCAGATCTCGAAGAAAAGGCCCGCGAACGCCTTGCGCTGAACCAATTTTTGTCTCAGATTGAAGATTCTCATCTCTCCTTTAGTGTACGGCAGACGCGTCCTAAAACCGTGGAAGCAGCTGTTACCACCACTATTGAGATGGAGACATATCTGGGGCATAGCAGTAGTAAGTCCATTACCGGCACGGTTAGCATTCCTACTCAACAACATTCAGAGCCCGTATGTGCGGTACCACATCAAAAAGAGCCAGCTGTCACAACAGAGGGAACGAAAGAAATGAAACTGCTCGTCGAGCGCCTAGACCGTTTAGAGAAGCTATTGCAGGAACCAAGTTCAGGAAGCCAGGGGCGTCCGCCCTTACGTAGGTTTGGAGGGCGTTACGGTGGTAGAAGTACTGTTGTTACATGTTGGAGTTGTGGAGGAATGGGTCACATAGCACGCAATTGTCCAGTCAGTAGTAAACAACAGCAGCAGGAAAACTGCCACCCTCCAGTGCTAGGGGGTCCAGCACGAGGGGGAGAGCCTGTAAGGACCCAGAATAGTGTTTTAACTGTGCCCACTCTGTCAGTAAACTGTGGGTTAAGTTACCGTTTGAAAGGTTGTATAGCCACCCTACCAATTGAGTTTATAATTGACACAGGAGCAGCAGTTTCTCTCCTTCGTAGTGACATTTGGGCTAAGGCAGCCAAATTGGACAGCAAACTCAAATTGGAGGAAGGCACTGGACAAAGGTTGGTTGGTGTAAGTGGCATACCACTTAGTATAAGGGGAGTAGGTTTAGTGCAATTGAAATTTGCTGAAGTTCCTACCCCAATGGCTGCTACATTTGTCATAGTAGATGACTTGTCAGTTGAAGCAATCCTGGGTCTAGATTTTTTGGAGCAGTGTAGATGTGTCATAGATAGCGGGCTGAGACGTATCGACTTCCCATGTCAAAGAGTGTCACTATCACTTGATAATACTCAACAGAAGCCGTACACATGCACTCCTCTGATAGGATTGGTTGTGAAGCAAAAGTTGCTAATCCCTGCTGAAAGTGAGCAGGAAATCATGGTGGAGCTGGATCATCAAGTATTCAATCATTCCTGGATTGTGGAGGGTGACCGGCATGGTCGCCATGGACTAATGGTTGCTCATGCTGTTGTTAGTCCTTCAGGACGTTCTGTTCCACTCAGAGTGCTCAATCCAAGAAAGGAGGCTGTGGTGGTGAAGAAAGGGACCCGGATTGCCACTATGGAGGCCTTGGAGAAAGATCCTCCAGGTGATGAAGACCTCAATGTTCACGCCGTATCAAGAGATAAGGATGTCCCACACGATGATCAAAAGGCTCTGTGGGAGATGGTATCCAAGATTGGTGACCATCTCAGTGTCAGGGATAAAGAGATGTTGTTTTCTGTTCTCTTGGATTATGCTGATGTATTCAGTTTACACCCTGGTAATATAGGTCGAACAGGAGAAATCAAGCACCACCTAGATACAGGAGATGCCCAACCAATACACCAGTTACCACGTCGTGTCCCACAAGCTCGTCGGCTCGAAGTAAGAAAAATGCTGGATGAAATGCTGGAAAAGGATGTCATCCAACCATCTCACAGCCCATGGTCCTCTCCAATCATACTGGTACGTAAGAAAGACGGCTCTATGCGATTTTGTGTTGATTACAGAAAAGTGAATTCAGTCACGAAGAAGGATGCCTACCCACTCCCTCGTGTGGACGACACCCTAGACACACTTGGTGGAACGAAGTTCTTTAGTACACTGGATCTTGCAAGCGGATACTGGCAGGTGGAAGTCGAGGAGGCAGACAGGCAGAAGACTGCATTTACAACACCAGAGGGATTGTTTGAGTTTAAGGTAATGCCCTTCGGGCTTTGTAATGCACCTGCAACTTTTCAGCGATTGATGGATCGAGTGCTGAATGATCTCAAGTGGACGGACTGCTTGGTGTACTTCGACGATATTGTTGTTGTGGGCAGGACATTCTCAGAACACCTGCATTGCCTTGGCAATGTTTTGACACGGTTGAGGCAAGCTGGTCTTAAGCTTCAACCTAAGAAATGTAATTTTTGCCAGCAGAAAGTCAGGTTTCTAGGGCATGTTGTCTCAGCCAGTGGAATTTCAACAGACCCAGACAAAACAGAGGTGGTGTCCAATTGGCCTACTCCAACTGACAAGAGGGAAATACAACAGTTCTTGGGCTTGGTGAACTACTACAGGCGGTTCATCAAGAATTTTGCTTCCCTCGCAAAACCTCTGCAGAGATTGACGGAGAAGAATGTAACATTTGAATGGAATGAGTCTTGTCAGAATGCATTTGATCAACTCCGCGCATGCCTTGTGTCAGCACCTGTACTTGCCTTCCCAGACTACTCAAAGACGTTCATCCTAGACACTGATGCTAGTGAGAATGGCATAGGAGCAGTCCTTTCTCAGGGTCAAGATGATGGTAGTGAGTGTGTTATTGCCTATGCAAGTAGATCATTAAGCAGACAGGAGCAACGCTACTGTGTGACAAGACGAGAATTACTTGCTGTTGTAGAGTTCGTACACCACTTCTGTTACTTGCTGGGACAGCATTTCACCTTGAGGACAGACCATGGCTCACTGATATGGATTCAGAATTTTAGAGAGCCTGAAGGACAACTTGCCCGTTGGATAGAACGTCTCCAAGAATACAACTTCACTGTTGTACATAGACCAGGGATACGGCATGGGAATGCAGATGCACTCTCCAGGATGCCCTGCAGACAGTGTGGTCGTGATTCACACAACCCAACTGATGATGTTTCAACCCAAGTAGGTGTGATTATTAATCTTCCATTCCAGTCATACCCCTCCGAAGAGATGCGCAAACTGCAGCTGGCTGATCCATCTGTGGGCCCAGTGCTCCAAGCTGTTGAACTTGATCGCAAGCCACATCCTGATGAAGTCAAATCCTGGAGTCTTGAGGGGCGTCGCCTTTTCCAGTTGTGGGAAATGTTGTGTGTCAGAAATGGTACATTGTGGAGATCACTTCAAAAAGGACAACTTTGTGGTCACCAGCTTGTGATACCCTTTATACTTCGGGCGACTCTACTGAATGAATTGCACAGTGGTGCAGTTGGTGGGCACATAGGAGAAGAGAAGATGTCTTTCCGTCTGAAGGAGCGCTTCTATTGGCCTGGAAGCATGGAAGCTGCAAGGGAGTGGTGTAAAACCTGTGCAAGCTGTGCTACCAGGAAGACAAGTGCACCAAAAAATAGAGCAGCACTCCAAACCGTGCAGGCTGGGTCCCCCATGCAGATTGTAGCGGTGGACATAATGGGTCCCCTTCCGGAGACAAAGGATGGCAATAGGTATGTACTAGTGGCTAGTGATTACTTCACTCGGTGGGTTGAGGTCTATGCTATACCTAACCAAGAGGCAGTGACAGTGGCTGAGAAATTGGTGAATGAAATGTTCTGTAGATTTTCCCCTCCAGAACAATTGCACTCGGACCAGGGCAGACAGTTTGAGTCAAAACTTATTGGAGAAGTTTGTAAGCTGCTGCACATTAAGAAGTCACGTACCACACCTTATCATCCCCAATGTAATGGCATGGTTGAAAGGTTCAATAGAACTTTATTGGACATGTTGGCAACTACTGTGAACAATCAATCTGATTGGGACCAGTGTATTAGAAAACTGTGCATGGCCTATAATTCTAGTGTTCACTCGTCAACAGGATACACTCCATTCTATCTGATGTTTGGTCGTCAAGCAAGGCTTCCTGTGGACCTTATGTATGGCACTGGCCCAAGTGATAGCTTCACAGCAGGAGAATATGCAACTGAGCTCAGGAATGCCTTACACAATGCTTATGCAGTAGTGCGAGAGAAATGCAATGCGGAGCATAAGAGACAGAAGTCATTCTATGATGAGAAAGTGCATGGTAAACCATACAGTGTCGGTGATGTTGTCTGGCTGCACTCAATAGTGGTGCCTCGTGGACAGTCAAGGAAACTGCATCATCCATGGAAAGGACCTTATCGAGTGCAAGAACGTATAGGTGAGAGTGACTACAAGATTAGAGCATGGAAAGGAAAAAGTACTCAAGTAGTGCACTTCGATCGACTGAAACCGTGTATTGAAGGAATACAAGCTCCAGCACATGTTCCAGCAACTAAAACTAGAGTCACTCAAAATGAAGAGTCTGCAGCCAGAGTACCTCAACCTGAGCTATTAGGTGAACAGTTGGAGATCATGAGTGATGACGAAGAAGTACAGCCACTCCCAGAAGCACAACCACCTGCTGGCGATGTACCTGTACCTCCCATTGATGTACCACCTCCGATTGAAGATCCTCCTGTTGTCAATAGGCGTCAGTCACTCATTCCCCGCCCAACAAACACACGGTACCCTCAACGCACACGTCGTCCACCTGACTATTATGGACATTAATAGAGAGCATCTCAAATGAGGAGGGAGCAGTGTAATGCAGATGTACATTATCACCTGATGTGGTCCACCTTTGAACCCTAGACTGTCTGTCTGTATGCACGTGCAGTTATCTGTATATAAGCGTAGGTCCTTTTGTATCTAGAGAGCTGCTGTGATTGTATCTTTTAATATATTCTAACAGCATTCTCTGTTGAATTCGTGGCCGCGTTACACATGTATGGTATAGAACATGGTCACCCTTGAGGTATTATGTGATGTGTACACCCCTGTCTTGTGATGTTGTGTGTCCCTTGTCAATGCCACATGACATTCAGGTGATAAATGCATCCCTTATAATGTAATGTAAGACTTCCTTGTGACACGTACATTCTTTGTCATTTGACATGTGCATCCCTTGTCATGTGACACGGGTGTCCCTTGTCATGTGACATGTGCATCCCTTGCCAAGTTTGTACTTATTGGTATGATTTGATTTATGTAGGTGCTTGGTTGGTTCTTCTCAACAGGTGTCATGGTCTATTTATTACTTCTGTGACCTTCCTGTGACCTTCTCAATTTGACACTGACCCTGTAGTAAAGACTTATGTGGAGTTGGACAGGGAACCAGGCTTCTTTGACATTATAAAGACATTATAAGGGATGCATATATAACCTGAATGTCATGTGGCATTGACAAGGGACACACAACATCACAAGACAGGGGTGTATACATCACATAATACCTCAAGGGTGACCATGTTCTATACCATACATCACATGACATCACCTCAAGAGTGTGCATGTTCTGGTCTTTATTCTTGAACTTCCACACATCTTCACAAAAACAGTTGTCCTGTCAAGGACATCTGAATCAAGTTCCTATTTCTGCTGCCTGAAATGCTCTCTTTTTGGCTGTGCAATTTCAGTGGAAACTGAACCAGGTAGCCTATTGGAAACAGCAGCGAGTATGCGAGTGAGAGTGGAGAGGGAGAAAGAGCATGCACAACACATGATACCCACATCTAGCAGTCTAGACTGCTGGCTGCTGCCTACCTCCCATATATGGGCAAACATTACTGGTCAATCATGTTGATACATGCGTTATTAACCTGAGCACTTACTTCAAAATTAAGCACCCGAACATACACTTTAAACTCAACTGCAATGCTATCATGGTTTCAACTCTAGGGAGTGCGACTAACTATTACCACACACCAGCAATTAAATAACTTACTTATTGGGCCGAACGTTTCTTCCTATAACGAGAGACAGTGGATCTTCATCAATAAAGCTCTAGGATATTTCGTTACTATTCCCGCCTCTTGCCTGAAGTACAATTTGTTATTTTACCTACATAATTCACGTGATTCAAACAGCTATCATTATTTACCAAGGTGCGCTATTTGGGACGTCAGGCGACTCGTGTTTGATGATTTTGATCTTCCGGCAATGGCTGAGGGATTCCCAGGTCCCCTATCCTTCCATCTCCCTCACCTTCGGTCCATGCTGATCCCCCCCCGCTCGTATTTAGTCAACGCAAGGTGGACCCCCCCCTCCCGCTCGTAGTTAATAAGCTAGCCCCCCAGCTTTAAAACTTGTCTACGCCCTTGAATTGCACGCATAAAGTTATTGATTACTCTCATGTAATCCGTGAGCAGGTAAGGAAAATGTCATTTGGTTTGGAAACTATTGATGACTGAATAAGGAAATGAGAAAAATGAATGGACATTGGAAACCTTGCATAATTAATGTGGAAGTGCGGATATAGGTACTTAAGTTGCGAAAAACTACACAAAATATGTCAACTAGTCCCCACATTGCAAATCCGAGAGCAGCTAGTCAATATTTGTTTTTTTTTCTGCAGTTAGCTGCAGTTTTCTGAATGCGTCCATACATTTTCTATGGACATTGAATTACGCAATGACCGAATACCGCGTAATCCTTTTGACCGCCAATTTCTCGATATGTCGTGAGCTAGTTCCAACACAGTCCTTCGCAACTGCTTGGGTAGAACCAACTGCTCGATCTCAAATTCTTTCCGACCATAGGGCGCCCATCTACGACTTAGGAGCCCGTCCTTCATGAAATATTCGGAATCCTCACCCTTCCGGGCTTCATCTGCGACCATCTGTCTGATGTTAGCCAGGGTGGAATCGTTTTCCTGCAACCGTTGCAGTTCGTCCGCCGAAATATCCAAAATACCCTTCGATTTGGGCTCAACAGGGTCTTCCCGTTTTGGAACTTCGGAACTCAACGTAGGAGAACCATTGCTACTCTCCTCTATCGAGCGCGGTCGTGCTCCCGCTGCTCGCTCCTTCTCCTTTCTGAGAATCTCTTCCTCTAGCTGCTGCCGTGCCCTCGCCCTCGTCATCACGATCAGGACGTCTTGAGGACACGTCTCCTCGGGTTGTCGACCCAGCAACTGGAACAATTCAGGGACGTCTGTCCCTAACAGCACCGGAACCGTTGGGTTCTCCGCCACCGCTGCTTCCACGATGAGCTTCAGATCCTTCACACCTATTTCCACTTTGGCCAAAGGATAGAAATTAATATCACCGTGCGCACAACGTACCGATACTCCTTTGCCCTCCAAGTAGTTCTCCAGAGGAACCAACTGATTGGAGACCATTGTCCTGGAGCATCCGGTATCCAGAAGGATCTTGGTTTTCTTTCCCTCCACCTGGTAGACAAATACCGTTCTGTCTTGCTCCGGATCCCTTACTCCGTTTCTCGGCTTCCTCTCGCCAAAGTAGTGCCCTTCGCTCTGGACAGTTGCGAGAAATGTTACCCACTTTCCTACACTGGAAGCATCTTGGTCCCTCGCTTTCTTCCTCCCTTGGCTTCTTCCGACATACGCTTTCATTATGTCCTGTACGTCCGCAATACGTACAACTGCTCGTCTTCCTTCCCGCACCATCCGTCTTGGGTGTTTTGGCTCCTGCCTCGGCTACTGGCGGTTCCTTCCGTCGGATTTGCTCGTACTCATCGACTAACTCTCCGGCTTCCACACAGGTCTTCGGCTTCTTTTCATGTACCCATAGCCGCTTTTCTAAGGGTAGAGTGTTCAGGAACTGGTGAATGCATGACTGCCGTGTTGAGAGGTTGTTGCCACCATTTCAAAATCAAATGAACGATGGCAAGCATGTGAAACCATTTTTTACCGTGATACCATGCTTTATCTCTTCAAAATGAGTCTGCACTATCTTGCTCTAATCTTTAGTTTTGTTCATTCTTGCACGTGTACACTACGCCATTAAATGTTAGATCGGCTCATACTGCAGATGCTTTTACAACTCTGAGAATGTTGTCATAGTACTGTATTTGTGCAGGTTTACTGCACCCACAGAAATGGAACATACTAAACAATCTACCAGAATGCATAATAATATCCAAATCAATGTACATGTAGCATGCCTTGTCCTGGCAAGAAACTGTGTCAATTGGCAGATGCACTGCGTCTAATCACCTTTAAGAAGAAACAGTATCTGTGTGTGAATAAATATAATGTGGCTATAGAACAGTAACTAAAGCACAACTGGGATATGCTCTGAAGTCAAGCATACCACTTTATAAATACGTGTATACTTTTACTTATACATGCAGTAATTTCACTTATTATTTAATAAGTAAATATAAAATGATAAAATTCTACAAGATTTTGATCCTTAAGATGTGTCTTTTGTATTTTTATTAATTACCATGATGTAAATGAAGCAGCAACAGAAATGGAATGAACAATACAAGCAAACACAAAATTCATTTATCCCACCTTTTGCTAAGCCCAAATCTAATACAGGCACAAATCCTCACCCTGAATGATGAGTAGTGTTGGTGAACTCTGGAGGAAATTCAAAGTGGGTTGGTAAGTGACCACTGCACAGGCCACTTGTGTGTTGTTGTAGTTAGCATTATGATGGAGAGATGAGATGGAACGACAGCTCCTAATGTTAGTCCAACATTGCCACTGGTAGGGTTTCCATTTATAGTCCAAACAGCAACAATCCCATTTCCAGAACAAGTGAAAACAGCTGGATTAAGGCTCTGAAATACTGTGTAGTTCCCTTGTGGTGAGAGGAGCACAAAACCAGTTGCAGCTGCATGACATAAAAATGCATATCAACTTAAATCGCATCAAGGTATACTTTATCCATAATGGAGAGAATGAAACTCTTTTGATATCAGTGTTCAGTCCTTACATGTAATTGACAGAAGTAGTGACATTGTTGTGAAGCAGATGTTAGTGCACATTGTGTAAAACTCTGCATGTTCATTGGAAGCAAAATAAAATAGCACATGTACAGTGTAAGTACTCAATCTAAGCCGTTTGCATATTCAAATTGGAGTATTCAAGGATGCTGTTCGGCACAATAGGCTTCAAGAATATCCAGCCTGGTTATTAATTCACAATGAGGTCACGTGATGCAATATTTGCGAAATGCTGAATCGTATTTGTTTCAACAATACAGAACATGCACAATATACACCATCAGGCCTATTCATTCACGTAGGTTTGCATTCGCACTTCCATTACCTACTTTAGAATGCAATCAAATGTCTCTTGGAATTTTCCCACTCACCACAGATACCACTGAGATAACCCTTGTAATTACCAAAACACAGAGTATTTCCGTTACAAGCACAGACACCTGACAGATCCATAGACACGTGATCACCTTAGTGCATCACACATCGCGTAGTAAGAGCATAATATCTATGCCAATGGTAACAGTGGTAGATGTATACATGTACGACATACCTTGGGTGACTTTAACTTTATCGGTATTACTCTTTCGATGGCCTCGTTGATATTCCAGTGTATATTAGCCTCCTCGTATCGCACCTACTCGCCAAGCAACAAGGCTCAAAACTCTCTCGATAACAACAACCCGTTTTTCGTCTTCAGCGGTCGGTTTCTTTTCACGCTCTACTTTATCTTTTAGTAGTTCGTTTCTTTTGTTGATACGTTTCGCGTTAAGAGCCGGACTGGCTGGTCCGTTTTCTTTGTTATTTTCCGTCATAGACCGTTTCGTTAAATTACTAGCTACTGAACCAAAAAAAAAAAAAAACAGACCGTACTTGATCTCTACTGCACGTACATACATTTGCATGTACTTTTTAATTCAATGCGTGCTTGTACTGCAAGAGTAGAGTAGATGTATATATTGAATATGACAATGACCTACTAATGTCAAACTACATAATCAGCTAAGATGAATGGCGTAGAAATGATTGCTCTGTCAATCAATCTAGTCAGAGCCAGGTTCAGTCGGCTGTACAGGTCAAATGTTGTCTTGGACTTGCTGCTTGACATGTGGACCGTGAGGCAAGAAGTGTGAAACACTCCTGGGCTTCCTTGCCCAGGCACCATAGGACTCCACAGCAAGGTACACAAGACCATCCCAATACAGTGCACTTCTGGTATGTTTCCGTGACTCAATAGCCTGAGCTGCTGCCCCAACTGTCATACCTGCTTCGTTTAAAATGTCTGCATTGAGCGGTGAAATGACGGACAAGTCCAGAGCTGCAGGTTTACCATGATCCCAGTCTGCAAGCCGAGAGTGTGTGTGTGTGTGTGTGTGTGTGTGTGTGTGTGTGTGTGTGTGTGTGTGTGTGTGTGTGTGTGTGCATGTATGAATGTGTACAAGTGTGGTTGGTACTCTACAGGGTACACTCCATTGTTCAGTTCAGCCATGATGTGAGCACCAGTCAACAAACCTTTTCAATAGCTGCACTGTTTATGAACATCTGGAAAGGTTTGCAGACAAATGATAAATACAGCGAAGGGCTTCTGATCCCATTAGATGTAGACAACTGGAGCGTGTTGTATCATGACTAGCCACTCCTTTACCTTTTCTGTTTGGAGAGGGGAGGTGTATGAGGATGGGAGGTGTGTGAGGAGGGAGGTGTGTGAGTAGGGGAGCTTGTGAGGAGGGAGGTGTGTGAGGAGGGAGGTGTGTGAGGAGGGAGGTGTGTGAGGAGGGAGGTGTGTGAGGAGGGAGGTGTGTGAGGAGGGAGGTGTGTGAGGAGGGAGGTGTGTGAGGAGGGAGGTGTGTGAGGATGGAGGTGTGTGAGGAGGGAGGTGTGTGAGGAGGGAGGTGTGTGAGGAGGGAGGTGTGTGAGGAGGAGGTGTGTGAGGAGGGAGGTGTGTGAGGAGGGAGGTGTGTGAGGAGGGAGGTGTGTGAGGATGGAGGTGTGTGAGGAGGGAGGTGTGTGAGGAGGGAGGTGTGTGAGGAGGGAGGTGTGTGAGGAGGGAGGTGTGTGAGGAGGGGAGCTTGTGAGGAGGGAGGTGTGTGAGGAGGGGAGATATTTTTGTTTTCCCCTTTTTTAATGACCCATTGCTGCTGGGCCAGGAGTGGTAGCTAGAAGGTCATCTTAATTCAAGAGTTTATTAATGACTTAACTGGACAATGTGTGCAATGTGTGTGAGTGCATCATTAAGCATGGTGATTATTAGTTCCATGATTATGTAACCATCATCAACATGGCAAAAGAGGCTCACATGTGCAAAGAAGGAGATACAAATCATTCTCTATTAGTGATGAAACTACTACCTGTACATGGGGAGAAGTATGTCTTGAAAAATGCAGTGTGTTATTTCAAACACAACTTATGGATTTACATATACTGTCAATATAATACCAAGAAGAGGTGTGTGTGTGTGTGTGTGTGTGTGTGTGTGTGTGTGTGTGTGTGTGTGTGTGTGTGTCAGCAAATTGTTCTGATGAGTTGTTTTATTTAGCAAGTGTACTTTTTAAGTGTATTGCATGACTAGAGATGTGAACAGAATGTGAGAGGACTGTGAGATCACCAGCTCTACTGGAGGGTGTACATGCAATGTATCCATGTTGTCAGTGGTAATGCAAGGAAGTCTGTGTGTTTAGAGTTCTATTTGGAAATATGTGATTGATATGTGCTTGATGTATTGAGAGGAAAGGTGCCAATCTCATGTAAATATAGTGCATCAATAGATATAACAGATCACAATATCTAAGGGAACAAAATATAACCATGCATATGTATGTGTGCAGCATAATATAGCTGCATCAGTAGTGTGCATGTGCATGAATGTGTAAATATGTGCTGCAGTTGAACGATGAATTCCATTTGAAAAGATCATGTTTGCAGTCAAGTTTAAGAGGTTGTGTGTATATGCTCATAACTGAACAATAATTAAAGAATTGTTTGAGTTGAGTATTTGGTGTACAGCATATATTGACTTAGTGAAACTAAATGCTTGCATGGTTAGGCCAAAATATACAGTACATTCCTTGTTTATTCCTTGTAGTTTCTCTTTTGCATTTCCATGTCAGGTGTTTATGAAGACAGTGTGATTATATACACTGCAGATCAGCAATTCACCTCTTCCTTTTTCACAGAAATATTAATAGTGTATAATCGGCAAGAGTAAAACATGTTATCGAACACACATGCAGGTTTATTACCTGTGTGTGTGTGTGTGTGCATATGTGTGACTAGTCCGGCATGCCACTACCCTTAAAGGTAAAAGTGTCCCTAAATGGAGTAATGGCACCACAGTTGGTCATGTGAATGATGAGACCCAACAGACTGTGGACTTTTGGAACCAGTCTACCCATCCTCACTCCTATGAAGCCTCAAGATTGGTGAACATAAGAATTGACCATAGACAAAGAACATGATGCATGCCCTAGCTTGCACCTGCACCTACATGGATATCCTAAAACCTTAGTACCTCTCTTGGTGGTGTATTGATATTCACTGTGGGTCTGATGTTGTGGTGGTTTGAGCTATAGGCCATGCAAGTGTGAGTGGCATGTTCTTCATACCACCTTCCTCTCTCCTCCTCTAAGCCTCAAGGTAAGTGAACATAGTATTGAAGTAGTGGTTGGAGTTCCATTCTTGTATGTACAATCATATATGTGATTCAGTGCAGATCACCTGTCTAAGGTCACCCAAGTGTGAACATTGCTTTTAAATCATGGTGTAAATGCAAGCTCAATAGTGTGCACATTTCTACAAATTATGCAACTGCCCACTGTACTGTGGGAAATGATTTAAATGAATGGCAAAGAGGAAAGTGTTTTTCTGGGTGATATCTTTAATGACCGTACATAGCTAGCTCATCTTAGGATGATCATTTGCAGTACACAGTGCATGGTTTACAATTGGTATTATATCCCAGGAATTTTAGGACTATGAATTTACAAACTCCATATGACATGTGCACATCACTCCATAGAAAAATGGTACTTGCTACATTTATATTTCTATACATGGCTGGATGCAAAGGGACTGGGGAAGGGGGTTCAGATAATATTCACTATCTAATGAAACCATATTCCTTAGTATAGATTTTGAACGTGATCTGAACCTCTTGCTTTATTCACCTATGCTATACATGCACCTAGCACAATTACGCAAGGCAACAAGAGGACTATCACAATGACTAAAGTACCACTCCATATGCACAGCATTGTTCCATATCCTTGATATCAGGAGCAGTTCCTTTATTGACCATCTGATATGCATGGTTCTCTGGTGGTATGAGGACTATGGATTGAGTAGCACCTAATGACGACAAGTGTTGTACAGTTGATAATGTACATTCAAATAGAGCAAGAAGTATGTGTTGCTACTGTCCAGAGAGATTGTCTTTCCTCAACATAAGAAAACTGTATCGTTATTATTATTAGTTACATGTTTTAGCAAATGTTTTGCTTTATGGACCACCTCCATGCTTAGAACTTAAAATCACTATGAAGATGAATGTCAAGATCCCAATGCTATATTTATCAAAAGCCCAGTATATGCTTCAACTAAGGTGTACGATGAGTCTCCTAACTCACGTGATCACGTGAGATAAACATTGGGCGCGGTTCGGATACTGCGCACACCATACACAGCCAAATCCTAACAAACTGTTACAGAAATGTTTGCCAGTCTTAACTGTTACAAATATGATGTCATCTTTGGAACATACTGTTTATGGTCACAAAATATGCTACAGGTTAGATATGTATTGCGTACCAGAAAGTGAGTGAAATTTGTGACAGATTATATTTTAAATGTTACATATCTTTGCTCACGGCTGAAGAAATACGCTTTTCGCCCCAGTGTCGGGCTTCAATGTGGATAGTTAAGTTTAGATAGAAGTAACAGAACGTACAATCACATGTTGGCGGCTCGGGCTGTGAAAAGTTGGGCACTATCTCCGATGTAAGTGTGGCGATTGCGTAGATGACGTAATACAACATAGTGCAACTATTTATCGGCGGCTTATTTGTTTAGAAGTTAAGGTGCGGTCTCAGCTTCACGAAGCGCTCTCAGAATTTGCTGAACCAGTACCGTTATCAGATGACATTTGAGGCTGGATTCTAATTAGCGCATTGACTTTATTCCAAATAATGGCCACCACTGTTTTGAACCTTCCCGGAACAATAGTGTTCAGTTCATCGTTTCATGATCAAGCATACATACACGCCGGTGCTTCTAATCCTGAGCTCAGATTAGTGTCCGACCTTGAGTTGGTTAAGAGATTTTTCCACTACCTGGAGGTACATTGTATAATAATACATATACATCTTTGCACGCATATATATATATATATATATGCTTTGCACATGCAGAATGAACGCCAATCTTCTTCAGGAAATCAGTTTGCGTACTGCCTTTCGTTCTTGAGGGCAATGAGATATCTCAAATCGGACTCTGATACGATTAAAACAGTCCAGCAGTGGTGGCGCACATACCAGAAGGCCTATGAACGCAAAGATCGATCTTGGCAGCGGTTAGAAGCTGAGGGCAAATGGCTAGCGTGGGACGCAGTGTTGGAAGTTTTGAAACAGCAGCGCGAACTGTACGAGTCAAGCGGACCTTGTGAACTGACCAGGGCGCAGGAGAGCCAGAAATACACTGTGCTCCTCCTGTACTGTTCGATACCTCCCGCCAGGTCCAAAGAGTACCGCGAACTAAGGGTAACGTTTAGTCGCCAAAATCTTGTAACATGGGATCCGGTTTCAAATGCAGCCTCCAATTGGTTGGTCGTTCAAAACGACCATTCGAAGGCGCTCTTGTATCTCGGTGCGCACAAAACATCACGAAAGACTGGTCCCAACAGGATACAGCTCAATTCCACCGACTCTACCAAAGTTGTACTGGATCAACTGGTGCATGGATTTTGTATGTCGGGACAGAGACGTCTTACTGAGAGGCAACGCCCGTCCAGACACAACCGACTGGCTGTTTCTGGTAACCTGAACCTGCATGCATGCATGCTGTACATATAAATAATAACAATAATGATGCATGAGTCTCTTCATGCAGAACAGTCGTGGAGAGCCGTTTGGAACGTCTGATTCGTGGACAAAGTACATCCAATCCATTTTTAAGCAGCTGGCCAATGTTGCGATATCCAGCAACGCTCTGCGTTCCTCATTTGTGACGGACCTTTTAACATCTCGCAATCGTCCGTCGGATGACTTGCTAGCCGAAGTGGCATTTGCAATGAGGCACTCTTCCCGTGAGCGAAGTAGGACATACGACCGTCGCAGTTCAGCCGACAAGGTCACACGTGCAGTGGCACTCACATCTGAGCGTGTGGCCACTGCCTTGGACGTGACCACCGCTGCTGCTCCTGCTCCTGTTGCTACGACGACCTCCTCGAAGAGGCGCCGTCGAGCAGACGACGACGACGACGACAATGTAGCCCCAGAAGTGGGAGACATTGTCGGGGCTGTGGACGATTCGTCCACTTTGAGGAAGCCTTTCGTCCACTTTGGTAAGGTACTCAGAGTGCATCCAGATAAGCGGGAAGTACTGCTGGGCCACCTCGTACAACAGTCATCGTCTAGCACAGCCGGTCGTTCAAAGACCTACAGGTTAAGGATTGGTGGTGGCACGTGGATAGAGCCATTCGATTCACTGGTGTACCCGGTTGACATGACATACAACACTTCAAGTTGCGTGTACACGCTCCGTACTCCTCTGCATGACATCCACGTTTTAGGTCAACCACGATCTCCATCGGATGTAGCTGAGGAGCTGCTAGGTGGATGATGATGATGATATTAATTAATGTATGCATGGCACATTTGTACGTGTGTTATGTTATTTGTATATACATTATCAATATATGCGCTCACTGATGCACCTCAACTCCCATCTGTCTTCATCCTGCACAAAGAATCCTGAAAATTATGTGCACGCACACACACACACACACACACACACACACACACACACACACGCATATAGTCACAGTAATTTCATAAACACACAATTAATTGCACAGTTATTAAGAGGCTTATACCACACACTTACACACACACACATGCACACATACATATACACGCAAATGTTTACCTCACATATCCAATATACTATAACAAGATATGTACATGTATCAAATTGTGTAAAACGTAAGCAAACAAGGGATTCTGGAATTAATTTATGCAATTACGAATTTATAATTATTAGATACCTACATTTAAGCATACACGGAATAAGATGGGGTTTTATGCTAAATGTAGGTATGTGTAATGATTATAAATTCGTAATTGCATAAATTAATTCCAGAATCCTTTGTTTGCTTACTTTTGATACATGTACTTAAGAAATCCTACATCTGCAATTTATTTATATATATCTTGATCATTTTGTCTGCCTTAAAACGTTATATAATGTACTTTTGTCGATTATATAAATTCTTTTTTTTCGTGAACCCTTCCTTTTTTTCTGCCGCTGTGTTTTCAAAGCTCAGGACTATTGTAATTGTAGAAATGAGCCTCCAAGCATTTAAGAGACTTGTTACTTTCTGGATCGTTTGCGTATAAGTGGTTGTGTGCGCCTGTTTTGTTTCATAAAATATATCGCGCTCCATACAGTACATGTCTCGTGCATGCTTGTTTGAATGTCTAATGTGTCATAAAGTCATATATAGGCTTGGGATAGTCCTGGCATTTGTGTTATTTCTGCTTTAAAACATAATGGATATAAACATGCTGAGCGATGAGATAATTAAGCTGGAATAGAGATGGCCTGCGCCTTCGTCCGCGTCCTTCATTCGAGCTAAAGATAGCCCCCGCGGGTACTCGTCGTAGCCTTTTCATTCCTTCTCCTTGTCGGCGATACGCTGCTCCAGCCTTAACAAAATATAAAAAAAGTATTAATGTCGATATTAACATTAAGCAGCATCACGTGACCGTCCAGAGAGAAGGGAGGCGGGGTGAGAAAGTAGATACGTGGGCAAGAGAGGCGTGGAGACACAAAGGACCGGCGCAAACCGTCTGGCAGGCGACATTACACGCAGGTGGGACCTCAATTAAGGTTCCAGCTGCTGCCTTAGGGCCAATCCTGGCAAACGCCATACTTGCGACCATACTGTAAAAGCGGTCACATCTGCCTTCCCGAACACGGGACGACCCTGGGTTTTTCGATTCCTTCAACTTCCAACCTCTCCTAATCGTATCCGTTGACTCTGGTGTCCTGTACGTTCTAGCTCCGAGGACCCGAGATCACCAAAGTGAGCCATCCGACCTCTCGGGGTACGGACCTATGTATGGGGAGGTGTGGTGACCTAATACTACCAAACCACTCCCCCCATAGAAGCGACCTGAGCTAATGAGATTCACGGCACCCTGTGTACCCTTGTTTCGCAGGCTCCCCGAGGGGCCAGGGAGACGAGTCTCCGAAGTTGAGGTGGCACGGGGGAGCTCTAACGGGAACTGGTGTCCTGGAGCCGGTTGGACCTTCCGAACGGGAGATGTGAGGGGGGTCAAGATGTATGGAGAGGTATATGGGGGGAGTCGCCCATTACGTCACGGAATAGCCGACCTGCTTCTTCTAAACTATAGCAATTGCACCCTGTACTATACTTTTGGCTCTCATCTTTCTTACCTCACCATGCATGCACCCTCCCCAACCAAGCTCCCCCTGTCTTTAAACCACCTCCCGGCTGTCTGATTAACTAGGGAACGAGGAGACAAATACGGCCAAATATCCGGGAAGCAGCGCAGCACTGCACGTGTGTCATTCATTAGCAAATATTTCAAGTAAGTACTTGTTTTAGATACGGAATAGAGCATCCAAAAATTAAATATTGCGCTAGCTCTCACAGTGGCCATGGTGGATCTTGAAACGGCAGCTCGTTGGTTCAAGGATGCGCTCGATGCACCGGGCGCTGTCGAGTCCGCTACGCAGCTCAGGACACTCCTCGCTTCCATCAAAGCGGACCTTCAAAGGCTGCTGAGAAGGATACACCCCCCAGGTCCACCGATGGTACCGCGGGCCCCACGAGTAGTGGTGGCACATGCAGTCTTATCTAGTGCCATGCCTACTTGTGAACCCAGCAAGAGGTTGGATTCTTACCTCCAACAGATATAATTTATTGATGATTTCTCCACTTTTTTTATTTTTTTATTTTTCTGGGGGGTTTGAATGATATAGGTGGAGGAGGGTCCCGGCTCTTTTTAGAGCCACAACAGATTGGAGAGATTGCACTATTGCCTGCCATTGCTGTCAATTTTCTTTTGCCGAGTTCTCAACACACAAACCACTAGTGATACACAACAAAGTGAGACAATTACTCTCATTTTGTATTACAAAATCATAAACAACAAATTACTAAAACAACAACACAACTGCTGCACATGTTTTAATGTTCTACTGTCCGCCTGTTTACTGCTTTATCTGAGGGAAGGCAACCACAATTGAAAAGATTTTCACACGCAAACCAACTACTTACATGTAACTCTGGTAGCCGGAAAAGCCATCACGGCCATAAAGAATTTTTCTGCATACAAAATAAGACGTCAAAATTTACTGAACCGTGTCCAGAATACCAGACCACATGCATTGCACTAATATCCCAGACAAACTTTCAAAGCAAAAAGAAATATTTCACTCTTGGTGAAGAGGCCATGTCAGTAGACAGGTCTCATGTGAACTGAACTGTGCACACTTATGTTTTATTATGAACTCAGGAGAGGGGAATGAATCACACCCACACCCACACCCACACACACACACATACATGCTTCCACGCCTGTCGTCTGCATCCGATTGCTCCTCGCCAGCTCCCTCTGGGGCCACCTTCTCCTCCGTCGCCGTTCCACTCACTCGCCGGCAAGATCTGCAGTCCTCCTCCTCTTATTCTTCCGCCAGTGCAGTCGTCGTCCCACACTGGAACAGGAATTGCGGCACCATTTCGCTTCCGATTGAGTCTGCTGTCGCGGGAGCATCCTGCACTGCCACCATCGCCAACTGCGAGCCAGACGTTCTTGCTTCTGTCTCATGGATGGATTCTTATACCGTGTTCTCCAATATCCATAGACTGAACTTCAGTGCTAGAAATTTCGGACGCTCATGACGTATTCCTGACGCGTCATTGCAAACGTCCGTTAATTTTCCGCGCACGAGTCCATTGAAATGTATGGAACAAAGTGCATTTCTGTTCAACCTAAATCAGGAAAGGATAGAAATGACAAAAAACGTTGAAAAATATAGTGAAGCAAATCATAAGCTATGCTTTATTGATGAAACAAAAAATTTCATAGTCTATCTGTGGGTTCCATGGCCCTAAAACAACACGTCCATCGACACCTGTAGAAATTTGATACAAATTAGGGTTTTTTCAAGACGTTTGTACATTTTTCTCAGGATCTGTGATAGTTGTGGTAATAGACGTTTATTATTATGTTAACCAGATCATCGAGGCAGGTCGATGTTACCATACAACACTCTTTTGCCTACTTCTCTAGGTTCCTGAGTCCATTATTAATTCTTCACAATGATTGCATGACGTAATGGACGTTTTTAACGGGCGTGAGTATCTCTGTTGCAATGCTTCCCTGAATCAGACTCACTCAGGTATGTTATAACTGAGGTGCTTAGGTGCTGTACATGTGCGTAACAACCATAGCTTGACCCGCATACCTAGTATATAGGGCCTAAGTAAACCGTAGATCAGGTAGATGTTCTCTCCGATCGACGTTTGCGGTGCGCTACAGTTAATCCTATACATGGCAGTCACTGTTCTTGTAGTGGCCGATCGAGGGAGATTCTCATGGGCATTGATTAATAGGACTGCTGTAATAAAAAAAGGGGGGGGGGGGGGGGGGGGGGGGGGGGGAAGTACCTTTCTGGCCCGATCGATACGAAACGCCGGGGGTGCTGTACATTTCCACTTTCGGGCTCGATACAAAGAGCGGGCCTCAGCGGGAAAGTGGACGCCCGCGATACCAGCAGTCAACTTCGGGCCTGCGTATGATCCCCTATGGACATGGTTTTGTGGGCCCGGGCCTGCATATATGGCTTGCGATTTCTTACATATTTACCAGACTACAACCAAACAAAGAATTAGAAATAGCTCATACAACGTACCAGCCTGCGACAGGCCCGTAGGCTGGTCGGGAGAGGGGGGGGGGGGGGGGGTTCGGGAAACAATGAGGGTGGAACTAACTAGCGGGGGAGGGGCCTTCCCTGCATGGGGTATGGGGGGAGCGCTGTAAGCTCCCCCATTGGGGTCTGGGGCGGAGCCTCAGCAGCTTTGCAACTTTTACAATGTTGAAGTCACAAATTAAAACATCGCATAATTGCGTAGAAACGCCAAAAACAGATAGTAAATATGACAAGAATTACTTTTTTGCTTCCAGAGTCTAGCTCGCAAGTGCGAGACTACAGAAATCGTATCTGGCTTGCGAGTTAACGAGACTTAGTCTAACTTTCCTATCTACGGATAGATCAGGAAAGTTAACTCGAAAGCCAGACCTACTTCGTATTCGAACGGCACAACGCCATTGTACTGAAATTAATCTGTTGGCCGTTGTGCAGTTCAATATCGAAGTAGGTCTGGGCGTCATGAACCATATACCGGCATGTACTTGAAGTGCCCCGGATCCGCCACTCCGACTGCAGTTTGTTACGGGCCATGGGCGCCCCATTTATCAGTATAGTACCTCACGCTCGCTAATTTTCACGTCATGCATGTAAAATAATTAATTAATTCATTGGCAAAGAATAATCCATGGTAAGCGGAAAGAAGCGGAAAGAAGCGGAAAGAAGCGGAACCAGCTACGGCAAGCGGGACCAAGCTGGGCAGGCGGAACCAGCTTGGGCAAGCGGAACTAGCTTGGACGGGCGGGGGGGGGGGGGGGGGGGGGGGGTTCGACCGAACCCACCGACCCCCCCCCCCCCCTCCAGCCTACGGGCCTGAACTGTATAGGCCTAACTGTGTGATACATGTAGTAAACATGCCTCGTTGTTGTATTCGTTTTTGGACTTCACGGTACTATAGTTTTCAAGTGCTTGCAATGAATGCACATGTGCTGGACAACGAGCTGAACGGACAATAGAAATGAACTGGACTCATATTACTGGACAGAGCTTAAGAGGGCGTTTGTGTGTGTATTTGCTAGTCTCATACCCAGACCCACGCCACAGCAGCGGATGGATTACATCACCGCTACGGGACACAGTGGAATGTAATAATTAACGTTAAGTCATGGTGATTAGGCAATTAAGATGGATTCATTGTGCGTTATGTGTGGTGCAGAACCAGAGGCACAGCACCTCTACAGTTCACGTATAACCCTTGCTGAGGCGAGCACGATGAAATGGACGCTGCACTAGTCACGTACCCAGACCCATATCGCAGCTGCGGATGGATTACATCACCGCTACGCGTCTTGTGTCCTCCTGTACAAATTTCTGTCCAGTTGCGCCGGAATGTTGGAGCGACCAATCAGATTTGAGGTATGCATACTCTATTATCGATCGAAGTTATCTGATATCAGTTATGGCGGTAAGGCTAGAGATGGATGATGTACAGGTAAAACGTGCGATTCAGTCGGCGGTGAACGTATGGGGCATGCCAAAGTTAAGGACGATCAGTTCCGAGTCATCGAAGACGTGGTCCGTGGTCGGGACACGTTCGTAAGCGTACCAACATGGGTATGGGAAGTCTCTTTGTTACGGCGTTCTGCCATGGGTATCTGACGAACTACCGGTATCGAGACGATCAGTTCCGAGTCATCGAAGACGTGGTCCGTGGTCGGGACACGTTCGTAAGCGTACCAACATGGGTATGGGAAGTCTCTTTGTTACGGCGTTCTGCCATGGGTATCTGACGAACTACCGGTATCGAGGAATAACGCAAAGCGAAGCATCGTTAATAGTCTTATCTCCCCTTATCAGTTTAACGGCTATCCAAGTCACGTTCGTTGCTAAGCGTACTGGTGATTGCTTCCTTGATACTGTACTGAGAAGGGAGCGTCTTTAACCACCACACAGCTTGCAATTACACGTTTCTAATTAAACGATTAATAACTAATTGCGTTCTTGCTGAATATAATATTATTCATACATACGTAATTGCATTCCTCCCGACGTTGGAATGTAAGTATTATGCAATAACTGGACAGGAGGACTTCACGTAGCGGTGATGTAATCCATCCGCTGCTGTGGCATGGGTCTGGGTACGAGACTATGTATTTACATGTACCGGTATCTGTTTGCATGTGTGCATGTGTTTGTGTACATGTGAGTGTGTGGTATGTGTGTGTGTGTGTTTGTGTACATGTGAGTGTGCGGTATGTGTCTGTATGTGTTTGTGTGTGTAGGTGTGTGCACATGTATGTGTACACAGTGTGAATGTGTGTGGGTGAATGATGGTGTGTATAATATGTGTGTGCATGTGTGTATGCGATGTGCACATGTTATGTGTTTTTGCATGTGTGTGTATTTGTGTGTGCTTGTGTATGTGTGTATGTATTCATGAGTAAATGTGTCAGTCAGTGTATGTGTTGTGTGCACATGCACTAGTCACAGGCACTTGAAGGCTGCACAGGGTCCTCAGAAACCTCACAAACTGGAGGCTGCCACCTCCACTTGCCATTCAGGAGGGGATATAAGACACATGCTTTAAGGGGTTGCAATGCCATATCTGCTCAACGCGCTGGGAAATCCCTCAAAGTAGACTTTCATGGTCAGCAGTGGGACAATCGCGGCAGTGATGGCCGCCGTGTGCACCGTATCCACGATGACGTAGAAGGTATTGGAGGCCTGCTCAAACAGTACCACATGCCCTTGGCCATCACAGAGGTTACTGCCCACAGGAGGGGACTGCACCACACTCGCACCGACGTACAAGCTCAACATGACCGATGAGTTCTGAAGCTCACAGTGTGCCACTGACCATCGTTGAAGGTTCTGGTACTGTTGGATCCAACGACAGCTGGTCCAGAGCCCACATCAAATATTAACCCGCCATGCAGCTTCACCCCCAGGAAGTCAGTCATTACACTGTTGATCTGGTAGAAGAGAATGCCGCTGGGGTTGTAGGTATGGAACTGGACTTTGGCCTGGTTAATAAAACCACAAAGGAACATGTGCCCGCTGAATGTAGCCAGGCCCCTACCGTCGAAGGAGGTGCCCACATCTCTGACTGGGACTTAAGGCTGGGGACTCGATGGTGCAAGGTGTAGGCAGTGATGACATAGTCGGGTTGGACGGGAGCATTCCATTGGAGGGACATTACCACAGCTGTGAAGAGATAGTCTACTTTTCAAGGGATAATAGTACTACTTTCATTCAATTTATCCAAAATACCGAAGTCACGGCGAACCAGCTGAAGTCATAAAGATGCTTTCATTGTGCAAGACTTGAATCGATGTACTGAAATTCAGTATCAATTTATTAGGCACATCTTCATTTTCAGTACCCCAGCTGTGACGAGATAGTCTACTTTTCAAGGGTTAATAGTACTACTTTCATTCAATTTATCCAAAATATCGAAGTCACGGCGAACCAGCTGAAGTCATAAAGATGCTTCATTGTGCAAGACTTGAATCGATGTACTGAAATTCAGTATCAATATATTAGGCACATCTTCATTTTCAGTACCCCAGCTGTGACGAGATAGTCTACTTTTCAAAGGATAATAGTAGTACTTTTATTCAATATATCCATCTTACAGTAGTCACGCCGAACCAGCTGAAGTCATAAAGATGCTTTCATTGTGCAAGACTTGAATCGATGTACTGAAATTCAGTATCAATTTATTAGGCACATCTTCATTCTCAGTACCCCAGCTGTGACGAGATAGTCTACTTTTCAAGGGATAATAGTACTACTTTCATTCAATTTATCCACAATACCGAAGTCACGGCGAATCAGCTGAAGTCATAAAGATGCTTTCATTGTGCAAGACTTGAATCGATGTACTGAAATTCAGTATCAATTTATTAGGCACATCTTCATTTTCAGTACCCCAGCTGTGACGAGATAGTCTACTTTTCAAAGGATAATAGTAGTACTTTTATTCAATATATCCATCATACAGTAGTCACGGCGAACCAGCTGAAGTCATAAAGATGCTTTCATTGTGCAAGACTTGAATCGATGTACTGAAATTCAGTATCAATATATTAGGCACATCTTCATTTTCAGTACCCCAGCTGTGACGAGATAGTCTACTTTTCAAGGGATAATAGTACTACTTTCATTCAATTTATCCAAAATACCGAAGTCACGGCGAACCAGATGAAGTCATTCCGATGCTTTCATTGTGCAAGACTTGAATCGATGTACTGAAATTCAGTATCCACTTATGAGGCACATCTTCATTTCAGTACCACAGCTGTGAAGAGATAGTATACTTTTCAAGGGATTTAGTACAACTTTCATTCAATGCATCCATCATAATGA